>JNBS01001768.1:0-20761 GCA_002081575.1 Thraustotheca clavata | reverse complement strand
ATCCACAATACGGTGCTCGTCCTTTAAAGAGATACATCGAAAAGCACGTGGTTACTCAATTGAGTTGTCTAATACTTGCGGGAAAGCTACGTCCAAAATCACATGTGACCATGACGGAAAAGAATGGCCGCGTTGATTTTGAGGTTCAAGCAGGAATGCCATAATTGTTTTTGTAATATCTCTATAATATATGTAATATAAATATTTCACGTAAGATCTTTTCATTTTAAAAGACGATTTATTGTCATTAGGATTATAGTATCAAGGTGAACTACGTAGTGGAGGATGACGTGGGCTAACAAAGTCAAAAGTCAAGAAATTGTCAGCCAATTGACGAATCTCTTGTACAATTGCTTGATGATCTGGATGAGCTTCGTATGCAGCAAGTACTTCAGGACTTTCCATACGTACAACAAGAGCATGGGTAAACCCTTGCGAGCATCCAACCTTTAAATCGTCACCAATCGCCATGTCAACAATGCCAGGCACAACTTCTTGAAGCTGTAAAATGGATTTCTTCATCGATTCAATTGCTTCAGCAGTCACTTCAGGTTTAAACTTTAACAAAACGATGTGTTCCATAGCGGAAAATTGAAAATGATGAATATTGATTATTTCTACTAAAATTCAGCCGAATTCAGCTTTGAACTTTTGTGATCTTTTAACATTGTAATCTTTTGCACCATTTGGACAATTTGGGTAAAGAAAAAGATTAGCTGGGTAACACAACTAATTCAACGGATACCACTATTTTAAAAGACCAACGCAACTAAATGAAGGAGTATCCCTCGAAAATTGTCCGTAAATTTACCATGCAGAATATGAGCTACTAGTACATGAAATCCACGACACTACTTGGTAAACGTTAGATATTGGATGTAGTAAAAATCTCATTCGTTTTTTCGATGTAATAACAACAGTTTGATCAAGGTTTAATTTGAGCCTTATAGGATTGTACTTTTTGCTGTAGAAGTGTCGTATAATCTAAAGTATATAGAGCCAAATAAAAACCACGAATCTTACCCGATGGGGCTGATATTTAATATCCGACTCAACATTGGCACTATTGTCCCTGGCTGCTTTAGCTTCAGCTTTAGTATCAAAGTAACGCAACCGATCCATGTTTTCGTCACATCCAAAGCCACTTGAGCTGGCGAGTCATCTAACATTGAGTTGGCGTCAACCATGGGCACTGCAGCAGCTTGTGCCTCTAACGCCAAAATTTCTTGCTTCGTCCCAATTTAGCGGTTCTCGCACTTTTATTTGCCTTCTCGCTCCTCTTCTTGCATTATTTGTATCGTCTCATCACTCGCCTCAAAACTTACTTACAGTACGAGGCAAGTTAGTTAGCTAAACTTTAGAGTCTTTGCTCGACTAATAAGGATAATAAAAACTCATTTCATCGTCTCAAAACTTACATCACCGCTCACATCATCTTCTTACATTATCACTGGCATCATCTCTTGCACATTCATCATCTTGCATCATCATCTCGTAGCGTCATTATCGCCATCTTGTATAAATGTCGTTTAACAGGTATAATGTTTGTTGGTTCTACTGTACAAGTTGATTGAATGGGTTTTGGTAGTCGCCAAATGTCATAATCTTACCCGTTTTAAAACGCACGAACTTCAAATTCGGAAGCATAAAAACACTCGCATTAGGGTTAGGGTTAATTTTCTGAAACTTTATGGCTTGGGGGAGGTTGTAGTATTTGATAGTTTCTTAGAGGTTTCCCTCAACCCCCCAGTTTATTTGTTTCTTGACTTGTATTTTAACTTGAAATTTAACCTGTATCTTGACAGGATTCTTAACTTGTTCATAACATGATTTTTAACACGATTCTTTACTTGATTCTTGACATGTCTCCATAATCCAATGGCCAATCAACATCACATAAGCGGGGTGGCCAGCCCTAGTTATGCTCTACAGTTCCATCCATCACAAACTTCACAGATACAGCAATAGACAACTCATAACATTCTGTGTGACCATTGGGATTCACCACTGAGCGCTTGTGTCTTAGAACCATAGTGCTACCATATGTCGTGGTGGGGTTGTGTGTGTAGCGACAACAAGGTTCGTTGGGAGGAGGAGGAGGAGGAGCAAGAACAAGTGCGTAAGACATGGAGGTTAAGAAGTGTATTACTAGTTAAGCTAGCTAATCACAACATGACCTGATGTATGGGTTATTGTATGACATAACATTCAATTGGATTGCTAGATAAAATGGGCAAAAGGTCGCATTGGAGTTGGTTCATATTAGCTAAATACCTCATTCATTTGATTGCATAAAGTTAAGATTGTTATCAGAAGTCTAAGCAAGTAGATTATTATGGTGCTCAAATTGGGTTAAGAGAAGTGTGCTATTGCATTAATCTATCAATTTTACTAAGCACAATTGAGCCAGCACTATACTTGTGGGTAATTTTAAAGACAAATTTTTGAAAGAAAGTTTTGTTGCAATGGGACAATGTAAGGTAGATTTGGTATATCCCTGATTTAATTTGATCACTTTGGAATTTTCGATGCAATTACTAGAGTAGGAAGTCATTACATGAGCAACCACCCTATCGTAAATCAAGGCCATATATTACAATTATAACTCATTCTGTCGAATTTTATTCAGAATCATACTCAAGACACTTATGATCAGATTGAATACAAAAAGGTTATCGGTGACTATCAATATTGTTTACATTGTGCTCTTCGTTCGAGTGCAAATCGCATATTTGATAAAATTATGTTTTGTTCTGAAAGCTGCCTTTGAATTTGTGCCATTGGATATTCAATGTTATCTGGTAGGTCTTCTTGGTTTGTCGAGTCAGGGATATGTGCAGGAGACTCGTCAAATGGCAATGGTGATGTCTCCTGTTCAGTAAGTGGACTTGAGCAACCTGAATACTGTCGAGCCTTAGCGACGCATTTAGTGCAATACTTGTTCGTCGTAAGTGGGGATTGTACATAATGAGTGCAATTGGAGCACATTACATCTCCGCAAGCAAGACAATCATGCTTTGCTCTTAATGCCTTGAGTTGTGACTGACACACAGAACAAATTTTACCATTGATAACACAAGGTTGAGCAATGGGACTGGCATCTAGTAGTCTTCTTGAGACTGGCAGAGATGACAAACGAGCAAGAAAATCACAGTATGATGAACCAGTGTTTAGGCGGCTCAAAAAAATCGGATACCCTGTGTCATACAACGTTGCCGAGAATAAACCGATAGAAGTTGGACTTTCAGCTCGAAATAAGTTAATCATCGAGCATGTAGCTTTAATAGGTTTTTCCAGAGAATATTGCGGTGTACTATAGAGTTCCATGTCAATCCACTCAAGGATTTGATATAAAACACTTTGTCCAGTCTCTTTGTCGACATGAGTTCCACAGCACTACAGCATAATGAGAATTATATCATGGCTGCTATATAAACCTCGAGGTGAACAACAGGATCTTTGGACTTTGTGATCGGGCTTGATTTGGCTGGCTGTATGTACTTCACACCCATGAATCGAAATGAATCGTGTTGTGTTTTTTGTTGGAGAACCTGGATTACCCCGGCATCGTGGTAGTATTTGCCAAGGGTAATGGCAGCAACGTTTTTCGTATCTGGGGTCGTGTCAGCATAAAAAGCATACTTGATGTCATCGAGACTTCCTTGCATGCTTCCAATACAAAAGTATTCATTCTTCAAAATATATTTGTACACTTTGAAACCCAAACTTTCAGTACTTGGAGGCATCACTGGTGTTGTATTCAAAGCATGTTTAAGAAGCTGCTGTGCGCGAGATGCAAAAGCAACTTCGTCTTCATGTGATAATTGAATTTGCTTGTTCAATGGAAGGCTCATTCTAAAATGCGTCAAACGCTTTTCTAGACCAGGACACAGTTGGTTAATTGCATGTCACGGTGCGCAATTGTCATGATCAGTATATATCCACGTACCATATGAAGTGCACTGGATTTAACCATGTTTCCAAAGCTTATCAAAAGGCATGGCGTGAGTTGATTAAAGATTAGGTTTACTCCTGAGCAAGAAAATGTAATTTCTGGTCCAACAAGAATTTATTTCGCTCTGAATAGTAAATTGTGTCTAATATGTCGGTCGCAATATTAACTTTACATATTACTTGTTTATTTGCACAAGCTGTAGTGCAAGCGACAATGACATCAAGTAATCTCTCTACACCCAAAAGTTACATTGCAGCGTGTAGAGTTCAACCTATGGCTGTAAAAGCTACCCAACATTTGAGTGCTCCATGGATGCAATAGCCAAGATTTGGCGTGACTGAGAGGCATCACACGATAAAGACATGTGCCGAGTTAATCAATGATGACAATCAACTTTGAAATGAATTAACGTCACTTCTAAATCGACCAAGCCGTTCGTATCGTTGACGTTAGAGATTAGTCAAACAAGCTGGTCTTGGAAGTGGCAGGCTTATTCAAAAGAGAAAAATACCTAGTAAGTTGGATGCTTACATGTGATTGCGGACAACGCCTCTATGTTCAAGTGCAAGTTGCATTAAGACTGATGCCACTATAAAAATTGTACCTATGATTTTTTTCATTTTACACTGCAAGTTCGATGTCAACTAGTTGCAGCTGCGTGGGTGCTTTTGCAACGCCGCGCCGTAAAGTCTCGTTTATCTATGGATTTATCATTAAAAAATCACAGAAGTTTCTTCTTAGTGTACGCAAAAAGTTGCAGAATCAAACTCTAAAACAGGAACCATTTCTGCGGTAACAGAATTAAATATTGAAGTTATAATATTGGGTGTTTATGAGTCTGATAACGTCGTCATGAGTAGAATATGCTATCATTGCCTAAACGCCCAACAGTATTCAAGTCTGTACTGAAAACACTTTATCATTACTCTGCAAAAATTCAGTACTGTATTTAAATCACTCTCAAATTTGATACTTGAAAGTGACATACTGATTATTGATGATTAGTTTTGGTGACGTTTTTCATAGGAATTCGTGCTGTTTTTACCAACATGACGCTAAAGCAATGGCAAATGCGAAATTATCCACAAATCCTATGCAAGCTTTGGGAATTTTTAGTTGGCGTAAAGATTATTTCAAATACAACATCTCATTTGTGCGTTCATTCTCACAAAGATTCATATGTGAAATTTAATATCAAGGAACATGCAAGCCTCTGACAGAGTACAATGTAATCTTAATTACCAATTTAATAAAAATTGCCAATGCAATGCAACAAGTAAAGTAATCGTGTTAATGAGTTATCTGGCAGTCGACTGACGTGAAATTCGACTGGAACGACTAGATGGAGTTTTGCCAGCAGCTTCATCTTGTTCGATTTCACTTAGAGCCCGCATGTGTTCAATGATCGTGTTTTGATAGCTCTCAAAAGGATCAACTCGATCAGTAAGAAATGACTCAAGCATGTGCTTCATGAAAAAGCACACTACATTCGACCATGCCTCAGCAATATCTGGAGTTGCCAATTCACCCAGCCAATACATCATTACTTCAATCATTGTACTCGTGTATGTAGCAAATTGATATGCTCGGATTTTAGGGAAATAACGGTGCCGGTGGCCCAGGTAGCGAATTTTATTAACAAGTCTTCCCGTATCTTCAGTCGAGCATTTGAGCATCAATGTCAGAGCTTTAATTAAAATTTCACCACGACGTTTGACATCAGGAAAGACTTCTTGAAATGTTGAGTCACGTTGAAAAAGGCGAAAGAAAAATTCATCATAAAAGAGAATGATACCAGACTTCTTAAACTCTTTCATTCGATCAGTGGAAGAGCTCAAGATGTACTTCCATGTATTGTTGCAATCTGAGATATACGCAGCAGTGAAAAGTGGCATCATTGGTAAATTAGCTGGGATGTAGTGATGCACAATTGACCGTGGGCATCGAGGGTACATAAACAATTGAATCATTTCACCAGTGTCTTCCTCAACATGGCGTACATCCCCAATGCCATTTTTTGTTGTTTTTTTAGGTTTGCCCTTGGGTTTAGCTTGAGTGGCTTGTTTTGTAGGACCTAATGTTGGTCCACCTGCCGATGTAGCATCATGAACTGTAGGACGGCTTTCGGGTTTACTCTTGGACAGACCCATTGCAATTGAGAAGTCGAATGGAAAATTAACTAAATTTCTATCAAATACTGCGTCTGTTGGCATCTTGTATCACATTATTTTACCTATCCCTACTATAGAACTAATTGACTATTTCTTCATGTATTCTTTCATATCAAGCATTTCTGTCAGCATGAATTTGGGTATCATAAGTGTATAGAATTAATAGTAAAAAGTATGTGTTAATTTATACAAGGATTTAAAGCAATCATATCATATTGAAAAATATGAGCTTTATTGAAAGTTTAAACCTTCTATGATCAATACGTTTCTTGTCCAGCAATCAAAAGAAATAATGAATAAAAAAGTTGATGGACGGGTACAGGATGAGTTAAAGCAAGCTAAAGTGTGGTTAATAAAGCTTTGTTAGCTTAATTCATTGTAGAAAGCTCTTGACGAAGCCCAAAAAACTATACAAGAGCAGCAACGGCGTGAAAAAGAATTAAAAAAGTTATTGGAGCTTAATAGCCTTGTTGATGGCAATAGCAATGAGGCCAACTCTTTATTAGAAGGTAATGCACTGGTAGTGACGATCTTATTAATTATGAAGTAGCCAAGACCAAAGCGTTAAATAATATTCACTCGCAAAAAGTGAGATCATTGATGAAATCAATACATCAGCTACAAGAACAAGTGAGTGCTATGAAGACACAAGATAAAGAGCATCGACGATCCGCTTTAATTCAGAGCCTTCGTAAAAAACAGCGTGAACAAGACCTTACTATTGATGTACTTAAAGAAACACTTGCGACCAAGGCTCCAGAGTTTCAAGAATCTATTTCAATGGTAATAGAGGCAATCAATACGAGTTTAATGCCATTGTAGGTCAATGAGTTTATACTCAAAAAAACTCTAAGTGGTCCCAAGAGATTTCGCCCCAAAACGCGGGAAGAATTGGAACTGGAATTTATAGAGCTTGACAAGAAATACAAGCGTGCTATTACTTCATTAAAGCAATCCAAAGAAGTTGTTCAGGAAACCACAGAGGAATTAA
Source organism: Thraustotheca clavata (assembly GCA_002081575.1). Classification (NCBI taxonomy): domain Eukaryota; phylum Oomycota; class Saprolegniomycetes; order Saprolegniales; family Achlyaceae; genus Thraustotheca; species Thraustotheca clavata. The sequence continues at coordinate 13,644 of JNBS01001768.1, read as the reverse complement.
ATGAAATTGACAATACTACTCAAGACGTAGTACCTGAGGTTGAATTTTGTCTTAGTAAACTAATATTGCATTGTAGTCGTCTAAAGACAGTGACACAATTGCTCTAGAAGAAGAGCTTGATCGCCTTCGAATTGCAATAGCATCCAAAGACATGAACTTAAATTCACAACGAGAACAAATCAAAACAATGGAGCTTCAGCTTGAGCAACTTATCAAGTAAGATACCTACTTTCAGAAATGTTTGATCGATCAATAGCATGCAAGATAAATGTGAACGTTCAAAGAAAAAATATGCAGCATGTAAAGAAGTTGTGAAAAAACTAGAAGAAGATGCCATGCAGCTAATACAAGAAAAAGAAAAGGTAGATAGCTTTGCTATTTATTATATTAAACGATATAGGCAAGTGAGGCACGGGCACAAGCTGAAGCACAACTTGAATTTCTCAAAGAAGCCCATGCAAATGATACTGCAAATGGCGACAAGGATAAACTCGAGTTATTCGAAAAGATCAAAGCAATGAATCAACAGGAAATGGACTTGCAAACTCAAATAGACGATCAGCAAAAGAAATGGTGCATTGATCGGAGCAATATGAATTCCCAATTACGAATTTTGGAAAAGCAACTACAAGAATCAAGTGATCAGATGGCCCGTTTAAACTCTGCTCAACAAGCTTTGTTAAGCGAGAAGGGTATTCCATACTCCAATTCACCGATGTCGACTCGACTTGTGCTAGAATCTATGTCAAAGAAAATAATAGAGCTTACTCAACAATTGGAACAAGCATCTCAATCAAAGGTACCTCATTAGCTTGTCTTGTGTCTGAGGTCATTTTAGATAACAGAGCCTTCAGTACCTTTGCAATCAATACAGTAATCTGAATTTGAGTCATATAGTTTGTCATTTGATTGTAGAAGCGATGAGTTAGCCCAAAAGGAAGCTATGTGGAAGCAAGCAATTGACGATCGTGATGCCAAATTAAAAGGATTAGATAAACAAGTAGTAGCATCGAAATTACTTGCTCGCCAAAGTAAAAAGGAAAAAGCTTCGTTATTACAACAAATTGACAAGTTACGAACACTGCTAGCAGAAACAGCACCAAAAACAGAATCATCAGCTCTAATGGATCAACTTCGGCACTCCAGTGAATCTGCTCCAGCCCCAGAAGAAGTTAATACATCAGAATAATCGGTTTTCATAATCACCATTGTAAAGAAATGAAGTGCAATTGATTGCTTTAGTAAGCTAATGGGTCATTTCGAGTATGACTCAACTGATGCACCAAACTGCACACAGATAGAGTACTAAGAACGACAGCAATAATCACAGAAATGTACTTGTGGAATGCTACAGACGAGCCTCCCAGCTTACATACATAGTATGCTGGCATGATAAAACAAATAATGGGATTTGTTGTGGCTCCAAGAATGCCCAAAACAGAAGCAATATCTGTGGCCAACAATGCTAATGTCACTGCAAATCCGACTAAAGCTGTTGTTACAAAAGTATGTCTAACAAGGCCCCCATCATTTTCCCAGACAATCTAAATCTGTGTGAGAGTATTAAATAATTTGATAGCTAACCTCATTGATACAATTGCGAAGTGTATGGATGTATAATGGAGTGGTGATGACAATGGAGACACCAAGGAATATGGATGCTGCAATAATTGCAGCATCTTGGTGATAATCATTTTCAAGAAAGTTTGGCAAAGTCTTGTCACCAAAGGTAAAGACAGCAAAAGTGCTCAGTAAGAGATAAACCAAGCTAGCCACCCCAAGGCTACGTCGAGCGACCTATTTTTTCTCATTAAACAAGCACAGAGAGTTGGTTAACCTTGTACATACGAGGACTCGAGCGTCTTTTTAGTTGAAGATAGATAGGGAGAACATTTGGGTGACAAGTGAAAGCAAATACAACAAGAGGTATTGCTGTCAGTAAACGATCTGGGGCGAAGTTGAGCATCGTTAAATGATGCCATTGGTACCAAAAGTCAGGAGCAAAGCCAAGCTTTACAAATTGAAAATACTTCACAACAACTGTAATTGTAAGGAAGACAATGCATAAAATCGAGAATAGCGAAGAAAACCGGAGAGACGATAGAGACCGAAATAGAGACAATGGATATACAAAACATAGGCAAAGTGCACCGATTAAAGCATTTCGAGTATCACGATGTGTCATCATAGAATCTCCCCAGTAAAGATCAACAGGCTAGAAATTAAAATTAAGTAGACAATATAATAGTTTTTTACTTTGACAACAAGAAGAATCAACTCGGAACTTGCAACAAAAAAGCCCACTGCCGTACCAAGTAAATTGGTGCAAATAACACTTTGTACAAACACAGCCAACCTATATCAAATCTAAATTATACTTTTGATGCATCTTTTCTACTTGGGACCAGAGCAAACATGTGCAAGATTCATGTAAGACATAGCTTTGGAGATATCACTACAAATTACCAAAAGAAAGAGAGCATAATACGCAAGGAAACTTCCCAAGAGAATCAAAGCAATTCCTAGAAGAACACCCACTTGATTCACTGCATACGGCAATGCCAATACACCAGCACCAACGATAGATATTGTCAATGTGAACATGGAACCTTTGACTATATCAAGTCATTATTTTCATCAATTTAACGATATCTCACCAGATCCAGGCTGCATTCTGCTAGTAATATACTTTTCCACAAAGCTTTCTTCTGGAGACGTTGGTTCATACTCATCTACGACCAATTGTCTCAAGAGAGGAACATCGCTAGTGTCTTCACGCTCCATTTCTTCCTGTCCCAAGATCGTCAAAATCAACTTTGATTTACCAACATTCTTCACTATATAAAAGTTCTGGTTCTTGCTAAGATATAAAATAAGGATGCTGACTTAATTGTGAAAATATCCTTGGCATACACTATTAGCCATGATATTGATACAATTGTACTTTGTCGTAATGCACATTTCTTAACAAAATAACAATATAAATATGTGAGACCAATATGATAATTATAAGGAATAAAGCTTTGGGTATTAGCTAAAAATCCAATACAGAGATTTCGTTATTGCAATTATAAAGTACTAGACTAATATAAAAAATTAATTTACTATCATCGATTCACCCAATCCAAACTTTTTTAACAATATCATTGATGTCGAGTTGAACGGTGAGCCGGTTGAAAATTAAGTTGTCTGAGTAGTACTGGTGAACTATCCGATGAGGTGAATATGTTATATCCGACTCAGCAATTGTATTTGGGTCGCACGAAGTTTTATTGGCAACATAATGCCAATCAATCCAAGTTTGGGCTACTTTCAATGCAGCTTGGGCTGCTGAGTCATCCACAATTGGGTTTGTATCATTTATAGAAGCAACGGTAGCTTGTAGAACAATGAGAAAAGAAAAGATGAAAGCAATAAGATGCATATTGAAAAATGTGATTTTGATGGAGCAAGGCTAGCATTAACAATCGATACAGCTCGGAATTGTAGGAATTGTTGAAATAAATGGCTAACGTAGTGATTGACAAGCTACTTTCATGTTGTCGTAGATGAGGAGAGTACATAGTTGAAAAAAGCAATTGCGGTGTTTTCGTGTTGAGTTTCTATCATTTAAGCTATGTATTCACGAAGCCAAAGCTCATAGTCTTCCTCACAATGTGTTTTCACTGCAAGAAATCTTTGAATGAACGAATCTCTTAGCTGAACAGAATATTGGCTTGTTTTAGGCTGACTTATAGTTTCCATAATAATGGGAAGGTTGATCACCAATTCAGGTAGCTACACACAAGTATAGTATACTTGTGCTACATCGAAAGAGATCCATCTACAGTACTGAGGATAGACTCACTATTTCAGCGGATGATCTGATGTGGAATTTGAAGGAAGGACGATTTATTTCGCCTACTTTGGGCAAATATGTTGAAGTACGATACTATTTAGAAATTCGGCTGCATCGTAGATCTATTAGAAAGGCTTCGCAATTGCCTCAAGGAGGTATATTTGAAATATTTTTTATGAAGCAGATGAGAGCTAACAATCAGTACAATGTTTGTTATCAAGCAGCTTTCATGTTGTCGTAGTGGGTGGAGTTCAACAAAGAGCCACTGATTATTTTCGGTGATGTGCTAAATATGTTGAATTTAGTTCAGTACTCAAACCAAAAATCTGTCAATGTGTTTTTGTCCTCAATTATATTTTAAAAACAACGAATCTCCACATTTGTATATGAGATGACTGGATCGATAAGCAGTAGTGGAATTTTGAATGAATGGTGCGGTGCAAGATCCTTTACTTCATGAAATTTTTACTCGTGCATGTGATCACAGCCATTTCCGAATGTGATCCTCATTAGACTTGAATTGAACACTTTTGGTTGACAACATATCAAACATAAGTCCCTATAGAATTTCTGCTTCGATGTACTTCATGGATAGGCTAAACCCACAAAAAATTTTAACGTAGGGACAAAGGTTTTCCTTTTAAAACATAAAATTAGATATTCTACTAAATTAAAGTACTATTAAGAACTATATGAACGACAGAAATCAACTATGGCATCCCCGCTTGAATCTCAAATTCAACGCGGCCATTCTTTCCCGTCACTGTCACGTGTGATTTTGGACGAAGCTTTCCCGCCAATATTAGACAACTCAATTGAGTAACCACGTGCTTTTCGATATATCTCTTGAGTGGACGAGCACCGTATTGTGGATCATAAGCAGCATCCAAAATTGCATCCAGAGCTGGAATCGTAAGTGTCATTGTGACTTGGTGCGATTCTCTTAATCGTTCTGCAGCGGATCGGAATTGGAGTTTGACAATTTCACGAAGTTGAAGTTTGCCAAGTGGTTCAAAGACAACAATGTCATCAAGACGATTGAGTAATTCAGGTCGCATTGTACGTCGAAGTGTTTCCAAAACAAGTTCTTTGCGACGATCAAAGTCGGTGGACTCGAGTCGTGGTTTCTTGGATGGACTTGGTAGTGGAGACGAAGATGGGGATGGCAATAAGTATTCTGCACCAACATTAGATGTCAAAATGACAACCACATTGGTGAAGTCCACAGTACGACCATGGGAATCTGTCAATCGACCTTCATCCAACAATTGCAACAATACGTTGAGTACTTTAGGGTGAGCCTTTTCAATTTCATCAAGCAACAATACGTTGTATGGATTGCGACGCACAGGTTCAGTGAGTTGACCACCTTGATCATCGTAGCCAACGTAACCTGGAGGTGCACCAAGCAATTTCGACACCGAATGCTCTTCCATAAACTCGGACATATCAATGCGGACCATGTGCTTCTCGCTGTCAAAAAGCTCAAGAGCTAAAGCTTTCGCGAGTTCTGTCTTACCAACACCAGTTGGACCCAAAAACAAGAACGAGCCAGTGGGTTGATCTCGTCGAGAAAGACCAGCTCGAGATCGCATGACAGCATCACAAACAGCTTGGACAGCTTGATCTTGACCAACGACACGTTCATGTAATCGAGAAGCAAGGTGCAATAGCCGTTCGGACGCACTGGTGGTGAGTTTGTCAAGTGGAATACCAGTCCAACGAGCTACAACTTGTGCAATTTGTTCTTCTCTTACAACTTCTTCGACGAGTTTGTTTTGTTGGAATTCAGGATCAGCATCTTGGGCTTTCTTTTCAGCTTCGAGTAGAGCAATGGATTTTTCAACATCAGGGATGGCATAGTACTTGAGATCGGCTACTTGTGATAGATCTTGTCGACGCTCAGCTTGAGCCACTTTGAGCTGAAGTTGGGACAACTTATCCTTGAGACGACGAATTTCTTCGACTTTGGCTTTTTCAGCTTGGTGTTTCAGCACAAGAGGTGTGAGTTCATCTTGGACTGCAGCAAGTTCTTGTTTGACAAGTTTAAGACGATCTTTGGAGCGAGCGTCTTTTTCTTTTGCAAGTGCTGTAGCTTCAATTTGAAGCTGTAATTGTTTGCGTTCCAACGTATCGATAACTTCAGGTTGAGAATCAAGCTGTACCCGAACATTGGCACAGGCTTCATCAATGCAATCGATGGCTTTGTCAGGCATGAATCGTTCGGTGATGTATCTGTCAGCCAAAGTAGCAGCAGCAACAAGTGCTCCATCCGTGATCTGTACACCATGATGAGATTCATATCGTTGCTTGAGCCCTCGAAGAATGCTAATTGTGTCAGTGACAGAGGGTTCTTTCACGAGAACTTGTTGGAATCGACGTTCAAATGCCTTGTCCTTCTCCACGTATTTGCGGTATTCTTCCAAGGTGGTGGCACCAATGCATCGTAATTCGCCACGAGCCAAGAGTGGTTTGAGCAAATTAGCTGCATCCATCGCACCACCTGTAGCACCAGCACCAAGAATCAAGTGCATTTCATCGACGAACAAGATAATTTTGCCTTCACTTTCTTGTACTTCTTTCAATACTGCCTTGAGTCGTTCTTCAAATTCACCACGGTACTTGGCACCAGCAATCAACGCACCCATATCAAGAGAGTGGATCTCACACCGAGCAATGAGTTCAGGGACATCGCCATTCACAATACGATGAGCAAGTCCTTCGACGATAGCTGTTTTACCAACACCAGGTTCACCGATAAGAACTGGGTTGTTCTTGGTACGTCGACACAAAATACGAATAGCACGTCGGATTTCTTCATCACGTCCAATAACAGGATCAACTTTTCCTTGAGCAGCTAATTCAACGAGGTTTTGACCATACTTGGCTAGGGCTTCATAGTTGCTTTCAGCATTATTACTTGTTACTGGGCGACCACCACGAATAGTTTCCGTGATAGATTTGACTTTAGCTTCTTCTAGACCATGACTTTTCAACAATGATGTCACAGGGCTGCATGTGAATAATGCAAGAAGTAGATGATCAACAGCCATGTGCGTATCATTCTTATCTTTGCGTAGTTTGACAGCAGCTTTGAGTACTTTGGTCAATGCAGAATCAATCGTAATATTATCTGGTGGAGGTGATTGAGTTGGTATTTTTTTGAGTTGTGCGACACAATCACGTACAATACCATCGCTGTTAGCTTGGGCTTTTTCTGCAACACGTCGAGCAAGGCCTTCTTTATCTTTAAAAAGTACAAACGTGACGTGCATGGGTGTAATCTGAGCGTTCCCATGCTCTTCTGCATAGCTTTCAGCTTCTTTCAGATACGCATTGGTCTTATCTGTAAATTCGTTTGGGTTTAGACTCATCTTAACAAAAGATCAGAAATTCAAAAATGAACTTGATATCAAAATGAAAGATGTGGTTCTAGAAAGTGCGATAGTTTCTAGTATATACGTCGTACCTTCCAGAGTATGCTAGAAATTGTATGAACTTTTTTATCGCACTTGTCTGAAGTAGCGTTTAAATTTTGTCACGACTATTTCAGTACAATTTTCTTGTTTAAATTTTGTCATAGCTTTAACGATACAATTTTCTTGTTCAGGAATTAGTTGTGTTTGCTATTACGTTTGTCTATCCATTCTTGGAGATGGTGTTTTTTCACAACGAGAGATCCTTCATTTTGTGCAGGAGTAAATGAAATCAATCGAAAGTGTTTTTGTAGCATCTTGGCAATTTCAGGCTTTAGAACTGGTTTCATGTACTCACGACTTCCTAGACCTTTACCTGTAATGATAGTAAAGTCTTGAAGCTCTAAATAAAACATTAGATTTCCCTTCGAGAATAATTAACTCAGTACCAGCTTTGATAATACTGGCTGGTTGATCAGCAATGGTATTAAGTGTGAAATCCACAGCAGCTTTTGCTGATCCTTTAGAAAAAGTGTGCAAGTTGATAGAGTATAATCCTTTTTGCCAATTTTCTAAAATCAATTCTCCCATTGCTCGGTAAAAAAGTGCTTTACTGGATTGGAATTCCTCCAGCTCTTCCAAGGCGTCAATGATAGTGTGAACAAAGTTAGCATTCTCTAAAGGTATTTCTTGAAGGCTTTCAATAATCGCAGGAACGAGTTTTCGTTGTCTTGGAACAATCTTAATTGCTCTCAAAACAAGTGCAAGTGTAAGGATAGATGGCTGAATGTTTTTGTCAAGCATTTCTTTGTATAACTTGAAAATTGGGTATGGTTTGTTAAGATTGAGGTAGCCCAAAATACACGTTGTGTAAGGGAATGCATCGGGCTTTAGACTTTCAATAGTGTTCATTTCTTTCAAACGTGCAAGACAATAGTCCATCTCTCCACTGAGCATTTTACCACGGATCAATGTATTATAAAAAGTAGTATTTGCACTTGTTTGCATCCAATCTTCACCTTTAGTTGAGTTAATCTACAAATTTGTCAGTACTATTGTAATTTTCATTTCCCGTACATGATCAATAACTTCTTGTACAGCTGAATGTTCACCTCGAGCACTCAGAGTTTTGATCATGACTGTGTACGTAGCAACATCCAAAACATCACCACGCAAACGCAATAATTGCTGAACAACATCCACAAGTTTTTCATTTTGTCGTCCTTGTGATAATGACAAAAAGAGCATTCGATATCCACGTAAAGAAATAGGTAAACCAAACTCTTGCATGTGATGCAATGCAGTCAATGTGAGTTTCCAATTATTTGGTTTTTTCAAAGCATGAATAATTGGTTTATACACTAATCCATTGAGTAATCCCCGAATATCTTCTATTTCTTCTTCTGAAGTTACACTAGCCAAAGCATCACAAGCATGTTGATATATTTGTTCTAATGCTTCTTCACCTTTTCCATTTTCAATTAAAGCAATGCTCATAAGAGCTTTGGATTCCAATGATGTATTTGTCACTTTATCTTGTTCTTTTGAGGCTTCCAAGCCAAATTGCTGCATTGTATAAAGCACTTTCTTTGCTTCTCGATGACGTCCATGAGCAGCACACGCTCGAAGCACAAGATTTGCATGATGTAGCTCTACATTTTGAGGAAATGTTGCCACGAAGTGCTGAAAGGTGCCAAGAGCCAATTTCCAATCGCCAGATTTCGAGGAATGCACCAGTTTCTCTGCGATGATCTTTACAGGTTCTTCTCCATGCGAGCTTGAGTACTTTACAAGGGTTTGCTTCGTCCATGAAGCACGAACAATCGAGAGAGATGAGCTCCGACGAGCAATGGTTGGGAGCATTCTATAGACACAATGAATGGCATCTGTTGGTACTGTGGCTAAAGTATGCAAGAAAACTTGTCAAAGTAATGCTAATCTCTAGCTCTACTAGCGTACAATGCCTGTGCATTATTGCTTAGCTTCATGAGTCTGTGCTTAATTGCTTAGCTTCATGAGCCTCGAGTCCAGTGATTTCCCGCCATATTCATTGGTGTTGAAGTCATTCGTTCTTTGAGCAGATGCTGCACGTGGTCCAAGCAACTCTTCGCAGACGAATCCAAAGCTCCTGCAGCACGCATGCTCGTAGACTAGCAGTGCGACCATTAGCAAGGCTTCCAAGCAGGTATTTCCATGGTAATCGTCCAATTTGTCTGGCTGAAAGCAGCGTGGAGCTCTTGTACCAGAAGAAAACACCTCTTGAACATGTTTTACTACGCCCAGGCATGTACATTGGCTCTGTTGAAAGCACAAAAGAGTCAATGTGGATATGGAGTGACTCTGAGCATTGCATGGTTCAGCGTTCTTTAGAGTATGTGCCTGCATTGTACAAAATCTTTGACGAAATTCTCGTCAATGCAGTTGATAACAAAGTTCGTGATGATAAAATGTCCCGATTAGAAGTACAAGTGGAAGCAAAAACAAAGCCATGGATTAGTGTCTTTAATGATGGCAAAGGAATCCCAATTCAATTTCATAAACACGAAAATGTCTATGTACCAGAATTGGTACTTGGTCATTTATTAACAGGGTCGAATTTCAATGATGCTACAGCAAGACTTACTGGAGGTCGACATGGTTATGGTGCTAAACTTACAAATATCTTTAGCACTGAGTTTATTGTTGAAACAGGAGATGCTAAAGCTGGTTTAAGATATTCTCAAACGTGGAAAAATAATATGAGAGAACGTGGTGAACCTATTATCACAGAATACAATGGACCTGATTTTACAAAAATTTCATTTTCACCAGATTTACCAAAGTTTGAATTGACAAAATTAAATCAATCGATGATCCGTGTGCTAAGAAAACGAGTATTTGATGTTGCTGGTTGTCTTCCTAATGTGGATGTTCGATGGAATGGAGAATCAATTCCAATTGTTGGCTTTGAGTCGTATGTCCATGCATTTGAAGGCTCAACAACTAAAGAAAAGATTCCATCACTTTATACCAAAGCAAATAAACGCTGGGAAGTTGGAATTGCTCCTTCGGATGTCGGATTTGTTCAAGTGAGTTTTGTGAATGGTATGACTACTAGCCGTGGTGGCTCCCATGTCAATTATATTCTCGAGCAAATTGTTAAACGAATTGCTGATCATATCAATGCTAAACATAAAGATATGACAGTCACTGCTACACAAGTTAAGCCTCATGTTGCCCTATTTGTGAATGCTTTGATTGAAAACCCAACATTTGATTCACAAATGAAAGAATACTTGACATCCCGACCAAATACCTACGGCTCCACTTGCTTATTATCGGAGAGATATCTTAAAAGTGTCATTGCCAATTCTGGTATCGTTGAACGTGTTGTTGCAGCGATGAAAACAAAACAGCGAACAGCTTTGAATAAAAAAGTCACAAAGAAAGCTGTTCAAGTCCCCAAATTGGAGGATGCTAATTTGGCTGGCAGTGCACGTTCAGCAGATTGCACATTGATCTTAACTGAAGGTGATTCGGCTAAAGCACTTGCAGTGGCTGGGCTTTCTGTTGTTGGTAGAGATACTTATGGTGTATTTCCTCTGCGTGGGAAATTTCTTAATGTCAGAGATGCTTCAGACAGTCAACTTGCAAAGAATGCAGAATTTGGTCATTTATGCACGATATTGGGACTTAAACTTGGCACATCATATACCACAGATGAGGAAATCGCAACACTTAGGTAAACTTTCCTCGCCTTCATTGTCTTATCTGAAACAGGTATGGGCGTGTTATGATAATGACTGATCAAGACCATGATGGATCGCATATTAAGGGCCTCTTGCTCAATCTCTTTCACACATTTTGGCCAAATTTGATTAAGGATGGCTTTATCAGTGCATTTTTGACTCCATTACTCAAAGTGCACACATCAAAGAAGAAGATTTTGCCATTCTTTAGTGTACCAGAATACCAGAAATGGGTTCAAGAAAACCCTGAAATCAACCATCGTGTCAAGTATTACAAGGGTCTTGGTACAAGTACAAGTGCTGAAGGTAAAGCTTACTTTGAAGACCTCGCTGGGCATACTGTGGACTTTAAATGGACAGAAGATAGTGATGGAGATGCGATTGCAATGGTCTTTAGCAAAGACCGAGTAGCTGAGCGTAAAACTTGGCTAACCAATATGGACACAACCAAATTTGTAAGTGAAAGACAGCCAACAATCCGTCTTGAAGAGTTTGTAAATGCTGAGCTTATTCAATTCTCCCATGCCGACAATGCTCGGTCTATCCCAAGTGCCATTGATGGTCTCAAGCCTTCCCAGCGTAAAGTACTTTTCGCATGCCTTCGCCGAAAACTCACAAAGGAAATTAAAGTTGCTCAACTTGCTGGTTATTGTGCAGAACACACCGCTTACCACCATGGCGAAGCATCGCTTCACAGTACCATTATAAACATGGCTCAAGACTATGTTGGGGCAAATAATATTCCTCTGTTGTATCCATCGGGGCAATTTGGCACTCGTTTACAAGGTGGCAAAGACGCTGCGAGTCCTCGGTATATCTTTACTTATTTGCACAAGTACACACGGTTGATTTTTCCAGAGGAAGATGAACCACTTTTGGAGTATATGTATGATGATGGAGAACCAGTAGAGCCAACGTATTATGTACCAATTTTACCAATGTTGCTTGTCAATGGTACCGAGGGCATTGGTACAGGTTGGTCCACAAGTATTCCAAGTCACCATCCAATTGAACTTATTGATCGTCTTGTTGAAAAACTCGACAACATGGAAATATCCCAAACAATGTTACAACCTTGGGTAAAGGGATTCAATGGCTCGATTGAGCCTAATGGCGACAACTTTGTTACATCAGGGGAGGTGGAAATCCTCAAAATTACTCCGAAGAGTGTATCTGTGCGAATAACAGAGCTTCCTGTGGGCAAGTGGGTTGAAGATTACAAAAATTTCTTGCAAGGACTTGTTGCAACGAAAAAATTGCGCTCATTTTCTGAACATCACACCGATAAAACAGTGTGCTTTGATCTTGTGGTGAGTAAAATTATTTTGATCCATTGCTACATCAATGTAATTAGGTGGAGAAAGAGTCAAATGACAAAGATTTAATACCACAATTTCGGAAATTACTTAAACTGGAATCCAATCTCAACACTTCCAACATGCATGCATTTGATGCTGATGGCAAATTACGAAAATTTGAGTCCAGTAGTGATATCTTTGATGAATATTTTTCAGTTCGGCTGGTACTCTACACCAAACGCAAACTTTATAACGAAGCTCGTCTTGAACGTGAATGTATCAAGCTCACAAATCGTGTCCAATTTCTTCAAAGTATGACTGCTGACACTAGTCCATTACGATCTCTATGGCTTTCACGTCCAAGTAAACTTGAAATGGTATCAACTTTTTATATAATTCCAGTCTAAACATGTCACTAGATTGACACATTACGTTCAGCAGGATTTGCCCCAGCCCATGCTTTCCAAGATCCTCCATCTTCTTCTGACGATGATGATACTGCTTACGATTACCTTCTCAAGACCTCTTTTCTTCATTTTACACAAGAAAACATCGATAAACTCCATCAAGAACATCAAGCGAAACAATCAGCTCTGGAAGATCTACGTACTTTGGCGCCAATTCAAATGTGGAAACAAGAATTATTAAGTTTACGACAAACACTAATTGAAGATCCTGAGTACGTAAATAGTATATAAACGAAAATAGAGTAATATACCAAAGCATCATCTTTGTGTCCGGATGGGAGCAAAAATAGCGCCAACGATTGCTGGCGATGCGCAGTTTTCTTCGATCGATGCAAGAGTCACGTTGCTTCATGTATCCTGCCGAGTACTCGGAACACATTTGTGCGTGTTTGCGTCCATCTACGTTATTGAATGTCGACAATAAAGTTGTGTATGCATTGGAATTACGTCTTGGCAAAGTACATTGGCTCGTTCATAAACGCTACTCGGAATTTCATGCAATGCGATATATCTTGATCAAACAACTTAGTAAGCGTGCTGTATGCTGCCGTATCTGTAAAGCATTGTTAAAAGGACTACAATCTATTGGATTTCCACCCAAGAAACCATTTTTTACAGCAAATATTGATATGAATCGACGACATGGCATGTTGGCTGGTTTTGCCAAGACTGTCGTTAGTTTACTTCAAGTACTACGGCAACACTCGTTGCTATGTGCAGGCTGTGATGTCACACCATTGCTACGAATGGTTGAAGAGTTTGTTGGATTGGATTTCAATAGATACACACGATTCCTTGCTGAAAGAGGAGTTCTTGTGGAAAAAGATACGATGATTAAGAAACTTTAAGGCTGCCATTAGGCCATTCGACTATTTAAATACTAATGGAATCGTTCGT
>JNBS01001767.1:0-12294 GCA_002081575.1 Thraustotheca clavata | reverse complement strand
GATCTGAGCTATCTAAAGCTATCAATTGTACAATTGATAGCTTTAGATAGCTCAGATCTGGTGGAGTAATCCTCGGCAAATTTGAATAGCTCTGGGTTAATTCTGATGTTAACTTTAAACAACGTGCTGTGTTGATACATGCATCACAAACTCCACTGATATTTTTGTTCATAACAAGATAAGCAAATAAACTATTGAATGCATTCCAATTCAAAGTAAGGGGACGAGGAACACTGCAAGCATCATCAAAACCAAATGAGTCTTGTACTATTGATAACCCTGCTCCAAATCCGCAAAATGGGTTGCCTCCATAGAATAGAAGGTTGTTAGTTTGCCATTGAGGTGGAATAGGTTGGAGGATGCCAGAGGTTTTGTTGTTAAACAAACTTGAAAATGTAGCATTGCTTGAAATGAATGTAAGGATTAGCGTCCGAAAGTCTTTTATTGTGTTGATCAAATTGGTAGGTGGTTGAATCCAATATAAGTCAATGTTGGATAATTGACCAATGTCATTATGAATGGCTTGATGTATTGGTCGTAGAGGAAAACCATCATTGTAGTATTCAAGAAAACTTTCATCTTGTAAGCCATAAAAAGTGCTAGAGTTACGAATGAGACTTTGATTGCCAGTGAGAGCGGTCATATCACTTCGAAAGCCCCCAAATAAATATTGTGCTGTCCACATCACACCACGATCTACCCATGGTATATCTTTCACGTGCAACAAAGTACTCTTGGCTAAAGCATTGGTAATTGTTATAGACTCTTTGATTCCAATTTGATATTGATTAGCGTATTGTAAAACAAAATTGTTCATGTGGTATGCTCGTAAATATGCAACTTCATTTACCACAGATAAAATACTGTGAGTGCTGAGGTAGTTAATCCACTCTGGACCTTCATCAAGGGTGTCAATTGCACTTTGAATACGTGAAGCAAAAATCCCTTGAGTCGAAAGTACCCAGGCATTAAAATCAATATTACGCAGAATAGTTTCCAGGTACACAGCTCCATTATGAGAATACCGTTGCTGACAGCGTTCTTGCCTACTTATACTATGCGCCATTCCCCATCTTCTTTTTAAATCAGCCCAGCAATACTGAGAAACCATGTAAGAAACTTGATTAACATCAAGATGGCGTAGTCCTTCCACTGCAGCATCCAATTTTGACAAATCGTTGTATATAATCATCCGTGGGTATGCCAAGTTTAGTCCGACATTTTCTTGTTTCGGAATAATCACTAAAGATGCAATCAAATCCAAGGTTGTATTATTTGTGTTGAATGGTAATTGAGTATTGTAAATATTAGTCAGTACTTCAGCAACATGATTTTCAACAAAATCTGGCCAAAAGTAGTCATTGTTCATATAAGGTAGAAATTGATACAGCGTATATACACCCAAGATTGTTGATAAAACGACGTAGCACAATCCAACGATATCCTTGAGATATTCAAACGTACTTCTAGGGATTGGTACATCACCACTAGATGGTGGCCCCACTAATATCATTTTTCAGCTTTTACAGCGTAGAAAGGACAACACAATTCTCAGGTTTCAACCAGTTTTATTTTAGTAGAAAATACCTAAAGTCTTTTAAAACCAGTTACGTCATTATTGACAACAAGTTACACCCTAGGTTATCTTGTGGACCCTTTTTTCCCTAGGTTTATTATTCATCTGATTACGGTTGGTTTGTCACAAGTGGACGTCATCCGAGTCAATTTGAAAGTCTTTTGCTCAGAAAACAATTCGCATAATATGAAAATCATCCTTACAGGCTTTGGCAAATTTGGCAACATCGTCGAAAATCCAACAACAAAGTTAGCTGAACAATTAAAAGACGACTCAAATGCCACTGTGGTTCATATTCTAGAGGTATCTGCTGAAGGTCTCCAAGAAACTCTACGTCCATATTGGGAAGAAGCAGAGGTATAACTTTTTTTAATAGTATGAAAAGTTGATTTGAAAGATAGAATTCTGGTAATGACACCATCTTTGTTCATATGGGTGTGAATAATGGTGCAACCGAAATCAATTTGGAGCAATTTGGCTACAATGTGGCTGATTTTCGTATTCCTGACGAACGCGGATGGGAGCCCGATAATGAACCGATTGTTCTTGATGGACCAGACAATATAATGACAACGTTGCCACTTGAATCGTTTGTGGAAAAACTTGGTGTCAACACAAAAATTTCCACTGATCCAGGTCGATACATTTGCAATTATGTTTACTACAAGTCGTTAACTATGACCAGTAAACACGACAACCAGGTATTATCTTTACACTTTCTTTGTTTGATTATCAAGTAGCATGCATTGTTTGTTCACGTGCCTATGTTCGAAGTCCTTGGCCAAGATGAACAATTGAAAATCATCAAACAACTTTTGGTATTGTTGCATCAGGTTTAATTTGCAGAAAAATGCACTTTTAACCATCATTAATGAATTCAAAAATTTTGTCCAAAATACAATTGTAAACGATAACCAGAGTAGCCATTTAATATGACATTGCAGTGTGTGTGTGTGGTTGCTATACTCTAAGCAACTGCTTTCTGTCTATTTCTTGTGCTTGTGAGCAGGTGCTCAATTGTGTGAAAGCTTCAAAGAAATGATGGATTTGGTACTCATGGGACCAGATAGAGTTGCATTCACTACTACGATGATCAACAACGCATTCATTTACGAATTTATCGATGAAGGTAATCTTGACTGGTTTTGGAAAATTTTATAACATCCTTGAAAACCCAACAACAACTTTGGTTGAACTACTCAAAGATGATCCATTTGTGACTGAAACTCGTGTGATTGAGACGTCTGCTGTTGCATTAAAACAAGTTCTCCAACCACTTTGGGAAGAAGCTCAAGTATATAATCTCATTTCTATTTTCTCTTAATTTTTCATACATAGGCAACAGGAGAACCAACTTTATTTTTTCATTTGGGTGTTGATGACAGTGCAGAAGAAGTTCATTTTGAAAAATGTGCTTATAATCTAGCTGATTTTTGCATACCTGATGAAGCTGGTTGGGAACCACAAGAACAAGTAATTTTGGAAGGTGAACCTGAAGTCATTTACACTGCTTTACCTATTCAAGAACTTGTCGAAGCAATTGGAATGGATTGTGCTACATCAACTGACCCAGGATATTACGTTTGTAATTACACTTACTTTTTATCTCTGGTGAATACGCGAAAACATTGCACAAAACAGGTTGGGTACTTTGTATAATTCTCAAGATAATTTTTTATTGTAGTTTGTACTATTTGTACACGTACCTCCTTTTGAAGTATTGAGCCAAGAAAAACAATTATTAATTATGCGTAAACTCTTAGCAACTCTGGTACCTCAGCTACAAAAAGTAACTCGAAGTGTAATCTAACAGCAACATATCAACTCTATCCAACTCTTTTATCCATCATTATTACTCCATCTTTATTGTAATTGATGCAAAACATTCTAACAGGCTTTGGAAAATTCGACACGGTGGATGTCACCCGACAGCTCTACTTGTGAAAGAATTAGAGCTTGAGGTGGCAGAGATACACGTGCTACCAGTGTCAGGCTCTGGAGTGCGAACAACGATGGCTCCACTCTGGGCTCAAGCAGACGTATGGCGATGGTAGCCATGGTCTAATCTGTTCTGTAGAAGAGAAGCGAAGTGACCACCTTTCTACACTTGGGTGTGAATCAAGAAGCTGATTGTATTCGTCTCGAAGCAAGTGCTTACAACGTAGCCGATTTTCCGATTCCTGATGAACATGGTTGGCAACCTCATGATCAGATCATATTGCAAGGTCATGACGATGTGATTTCAACAACTTTGCAAGTGCACAAATTGGCACAAGAACTTGGTGAAAGATGCATAGTGTCTACAGATCCTGGTCGCTTTGTGTGCAATTGTCTTTATTATCTCACACTTGATCATATCTCCAATGCTAAACATGTATTGTTGATGCCCATATCATTTTTTATCATTTGATAGGAATATGCTCTATTTGTTCATGTTCCAAGCTTTGATGTGATTTCAGAAGAAGATCAGTGAGAATATTGAAAAAGTTAATTAACCAACTCAAAGCAATGGAAGAAATACCAACTGAAGATGTCTGGACAAGTTTAGTGATTTCCAATGTCCAATTTTTTGTGTATTTAGCACATTTACTTGGATTTAAGCTCAATGGCTTTTGTGACAGCTTCTAAATGAGCTTGCATTAACTCAATGTGATGTTGATCTGGCTCAGATTGGGACTGCTCCATTTCAATAGTTTGCTGAATCTAATCATAATAGGTTGGTGCAGGTGACTCATGGATTAAACATACTTGAATTTTGAGTTTTTGACAGCTTTGAATATCCATTTCATTGCCATTAGGTTCTGTCAAAATAGCTTTACCGTCAATTGTTTCTCGTAAACCACGAAGAACGCTGTCAAATGCAGCAACACATTCATTTCGACGTGCTGCAAACCATGGTTGGAAATGAGGAGCAGCGATAAATCTTGCATACAATGCACGTAATTTCTTACGTGAAGTACGTAGTGCAAATGGCAATTTGGTAGATGATATAGATGATATCGACCGAAGAAATTCCTGCTTAATCATAAGATATAGTCCAAAAAAGTTTACCAACACTTGCAACAAAAGGCTTCATGAAAAGTGTTATATCCATATAAGGAGTTGGTGCAACGTGTAAATGATTCGACCAAATACCAAAGTAAGGCTCAAAAGGCTTTAGAAATTGTTCAGTGAGGTGTTTAAAGTGCTATAACATGCATTAAGATATGGATTTGGTATTTCAAGCTTACCTTTCTCAATACAGCATTGTTAATTGAAATGTATGGCGCTTCATCACCATTTTTATGACATTCTTCTTCATCTGCAGCTTGAGTTTCGACTAATTGGCGAAGTATTGTTGGATCTGGTTGTACAAGTCGTGAACACCGGGTGAGCAACTATGCCAATATAGTCGAATTTTCTACTGCAAAAATAAACTACCATTGGGTTGTAGCTATCTGGTATTGTATCCAATTCAGTGCTCTTTTTAATTCGTCTTCGTAGGCGAACTGGTCCATGTTCTTCTGGCTCACCAGATTCTTCTGTCTCTGAGTGCAAAAACCCAAATTTTTTCTTGTGTGAAGGTGGTGTAGCAGGTCTTTGTGGTGAATCAAGGAAAGGAAACACAAGAGTATTAGGCCAATATTTCAATGCCTACTTGAGATTGAGCTTTTTTATTAAACGTTTTATTTCAAACCTTGAAAAAAAATGGATTTGTTGTACCTAAAGTAGTTGTTGGAAAGTTTAAGCATTTAGTCGTATCATGAACTTTAGCCATGCTCTACTAGTACATTAGATTGAATGGTGCTGGAATTTCTACAGTGAAATCCGACTCATAGAGTGCAAAATAAGGCCGATAATCCCCTTTGTATGGTACAGGCGTAATTAAACTAAAAAATAATCAAATGAGTGGAAATTTAATGCAGAACATACCTTGTAAAGCCTAAAACAGCTTGACTGCATACACGGGCACTAGGGGCTGCCATAATAATACTTTCACCAGTGATAGCTAATTGCCATAAATCCCACAGGCATAATTCCATTCCTTCAAAGGTTGAATACAGTCCAACGCTCTATATCACAACACTAAATGAATAATGCTAATAATACTACCTCAAACAGCACCCCTGCATCTTGAGAGTATAATATATCACAAAAAAGTGGTTGAGGTGGAACACAGGAATGTGGTGCAATAAATTTACCATCAACAACAGACACTTCTGCCGTAGCTTCTTCCTCTTCATCATGGCTAACCAAGTCTTCTTCATTTACATTAAATGATTCTCGCTCAATACTCCATCTTCTCTGAGTTATTGATTTATCAATTGGAACTTGTGCAGGAACAACGAAACTCACAAAAGTTCCTGCTACAGGCAAAAGCATTGTCGAATCTGCAACAGGAGCAGGCCTATTTGAATAATCATAATTGAGCAATACAATAAATAATTACCATTGTACAATGTTGTCATACAATGCTTCAAGTAAAGGATTACCTACTTGAAAATACAATGGACCAACAACTCGTAATACTCGTTCATACAATGCAATAAAAGGTGTTGTCGTAACAATTACAATTGATTTTTGAAAATATCCACGCGTTCGTGTTTCATCTTTACGTTGTCGAAAGAGTACAAATCCATACAAAAAACTCGATGCATGCCGAAATCGAAATGTAAATTGAGTATCGCCTTCTTCATGTCGATTACTATGTGGTAGTGCCAAGTATGCAATCGATTGCTTAGCTTCTGGACTCAAGTTTGCCTCCAATGGATATACCATTTCCAGTGTTTGCCCCACATCAATATCAAACACAACGCTAGCAATCGCAACAACGCCCCAAGTGTTCAATGTCTCCATCTTTCCCAACTAAACAGCTGTAGCATTTTCTACATACATCCTCTTTTATCTCTCAACTTCATTCTCTTGTACATCAATCAATCAATATCAATCTCTATGCATGCTCATTCATCTCTTTTCATTCTTATTTCCTCTTTTATTCTTTCTCATTCACTCAACCTCTCCTCGTTCCATCCATTTCCTCTCTACATCCTCTATATTATCAAATCTTCACTCTCTTTACGCATTCAGCTAGCTTTAAATGAACATTCTCTCATATCTTCCATCATCCACGATCTTTTCTTATTGCTTCAGGCAAAATCAAGACTGAAATAGTCAACCTTATTCTTATTCTATCAAAAGGGCAAACTTAGTCCTCCGGATAATTTAACCGGTATGAACCATTGGTCATTCAGCAGTTGAGAGAATCACTTGCCGAGCTCATGTCGTGGTCCAAGCACAAGAAGATCCTGGCGATGGCCAAGGGCTATCGTGGCCGTGCTAATTCTTGTTATCGTACTGCTATTAACCGTGTGGAGAAGGGTTTGCAATACCAGTATCGTGATCGCAAGCAAAAGAAACGTGTAGGTGATTCTAGAGGAAGGAATGTGAACTAACTGATATGATAGGATTTTCGTTCATTGTGGATTGAAAAGATCAATGCTGGTGCTCGTCAAGAAGGTTTGAGCTATTCCAAACTCTTTGGTGTGTTGAATGCATCAGAAATTCAATTGAATCGCAAGGTTTTGGCGGATTTGGCTGCTACTGAACCATTTAGCTTCAAGTCCATTTTGGAAGTCGTCAAGCAAATGAAATAAATGTTCCCAATAGCATAGAGTAACAAATGGAACACGATTATTGTACCGATTCATTAGATTATGTGTGACTATGCAGGTATCTCAAGGAAGAAAAGAATGACAGGAAGACTAACGAATGAATTATTACTCGTAAGATGATTTATACAAGATCTCAGCTTAATGAGCACGTGCACCAGCCTTGACACCAAGAGCAGCTACTTTGGCATCAATGTTAAGTCCCTTCTTTAAGTCTTCTTCGAGATCAATTAGCTTCCAGACACCATCGATCATGGTTTGGACTAATTCAACTTCAGAGAAACCAATACGTGCTTTGTTGGAAACATCATAGACTCCTCCAGGGCCTGGTGGTGAGTGTTCGCCCTTGGAACCACGAGCTTGTAGCCCCAAAGCATCGCAAAGAGCATAAAATCGATCCGAGTTTTCCGACAACTTAGGGAACTTGATCATGACACTAGCACGAAGACCTGTGCCAAGGTTGGATGGGCACGTACATAGGAATCCAAGGTGATCATCGTACATGTATTCGCGTCCTTCGCCTTTGACAACCTTTTCAACATCGGCAACACCACGGCAGAAGAGTTCAAACACTTTCTTCACATTGCCAGTGTTTTCCATGGAAATGACACGCATGTGATCTTCTTCATTAACCCAAACAAGAAAAGTTTTTTCATCATTGTGAAAGATACCACGACCATCAGGCCAGTCACGAGCAGCACCAGCATTTGTGAGTAGAGTGCCACCACCAGGCTTTTGGAAAAGGAAATGATCATCAATGAGTTGTTGTTCTTCTTGCTTTGTCATTTTACTCAAAGGATAATATTTGCCTCGAAGATCACCAACAAGATTGCTCAAAGCCTTGGACAAAACACGTTCTACTTCACGACGTTCACCACGTGAGGTACCAGGAGGCAAAGCCAAGCCACGAACGCTACGTCCAGCACGTACACGTGTCGAGACAACGTATGAAGATGGAATATCACCATTCTTAATCTTGTTAAAATCCATATCTGAGTGATGCTTGTCAGTGGGTTTGTATCCATGCCATCCTTCAATGATCAAATCAAAAAGTTCTTTGAACACAACATACGAATCTTCATCACCAGCCACAGCTCCAACACCCAAATGTGGTGTATCAATACCCGTTTGAATAGCTTGATCAATCGTATATCCCGACGAAGTGACACGTCCAGCCAATTTGTGGTAAATTTCAGGAGATAAATGTTTAGCCATGAGTGATCGATGCTTTGGAGTCAATACAGGAAAGTTGTTATACTTTGGTTTCGCATCTTCAGGTGATTTCAATCCAAGATCTTGTTCAATCGCTCGTAGTCGCACAGCAATTTCTTGCAAAGCCGAATGTGTCGAAGCACTTTCTGTTGCTGGACGTTGGATACCTCCAGCAATTCCAAGTGTAAAAGCCCCAATCCCAGCAACAACATGGGCATTGTTACGTAAAGCCTTAGCTACATCGCATGAGCTCAACAAGATCTTTTCACGTACCGAACATGAGCGACAAACGTGGCAAATTTGCAAATGATTTTGCAATCGCACGACGTGTATCCACTTCAAGTGACTGCTGATTGGCTAAGAAAGATCGCTGAATCTTGGCCAAAGGTCACGTTTGAGGATTGGCAATCGCTACAATCATCGCATGAAGGAAGAAAGAAGTCAAAAGAAGCTAATGAGCTGTCATTTCTGTGTTAAAGATGATCAAGTAACCTACATACTATCCAAAACCAACGCATCTATGCGCCGCCCTTGCCACGGAAAGCGCGAACGCCTTTTCCTAAGCCTCCACGAGCGTTCATACCCATGCCACGCATACCTTGTCCACCCATAGCAGCACTCATTGGAGCTCCTCCTGGGCCCCCAGGAGCTGCTTGAGGTTGTTCCGACTTGGGGTTGCGAACAGTCTCGTCCACAGACAAAATTAAACAAGCAGCTTCAGTGGCAGCAGCAACAGAGTTGATCTTGTTAGCCGCAGGTTCCCATACATGCGAAGCAAATGTATCACAAATGCCTCCTGTGTTGATATCGACACCAAACCATTTACCAGCTTCAGGTTCCTTAAAATGCTTTTGACGAAGACGATTGAGGATATCCGTTGAATCGTGACCAGCGTTGTCAGATAATTGACGTGGAATGATTTCAAAAGCTTTGGCAAAAGCATTGATAAGCAATTGTGCTTTGCCTTCAACTGTGCGTGCATATTCTCGAAGATGACGAGACATTTCCATTTCAATAGCACCACCACCAGCAACGACAGTCGAAGTAGACACGGTACGCTTGACAACCATAAGAGCATCATGCACCGAACGATGAGCTTCTTCAATAAATTGTTCAGCACCACCACGGAGAACAAGGGTAGCACTCTTGGACTTGGGGCATTCAGTGAAAAGATTGTAGCGTTCATTACCGACTTGCTTTTCTTGAAACTTGCCACAGCTACCGAGGACATTTGGGGTCATATCTTGAACGCTGGTTTGAATGACACCACCAGTAGCACGCATTGTGCGTTCCATATCATCTTGAGCAACACGACCAGCACAGAAAAGACCACGGTCAGCAAAGTATTGTGTAGCCAAATCACCGATAGGAAGCTTAGAGAGAATGATTTGAGCACCAGATTTGACACACTTTTCAAGTTTGTCATAGATAATGTTCCATTCAGCATCAACAATAGATTGGTATTGAGCTGGATCATCAATGCGAACTTCAGCATTTTCCTTTTCAGATTTCAATTCCAATTCAACGTTCAAAAGCAAAATCTTTGGGTTTTCGAAATACTTGGGCATTTGTTCGAAACCAGCATAGGAAAAGGTCTTCTTAAAAGCAACACCTATAGGTAACTATTAGAATTTCTGGTAAGATAGCTGCATATACCTCGAACCATGAAGGAATCAGTGACGGAACCACCAGGAACCTTCTTGATACCAACCATGCTGATATCCATATCTGTGTCAAGGCTCAAGATCGAATCAACAACCATAGGAGCAAAGAAACCCTTGTGCGAGCTAATTAGCTTGGAGTTGAGAGCTGTGCCAGCAACACGTTCAAGCATTTGACGGTAGCCCACAGCATCAGTCTCAGACACACGGACTTGGATATCACGAATCTTTTGCACAGCTAATTGACATGCCTTGCGATAGCTCTTAATAATTGTTTGTGGGTGCATGTTTTCTTCCACGAATGGCTTGGCTTGCTTGAGGAATTCACCACCGAGCAAAACAACCGAAGTCGTACCATCACCAACTTCAGCATCTTGGCTGAGAGAAATATCAACCAAAGTCTTAGCTGCTGGGTGAACAATGTCCAATAATCCCATAATAGTAGCACCATCGTTAGAAATTGTGGTTTTTGTGCCTTTGTGAATCAATTTGTCCATACCACGTGGACCTAGGGTTGTTCGGACACTTTCCATCACAGCTTGGCACGCATTGATATTGCTAATAAGTTGAGACTTGCCTTGGCTAGTGTCGGTGCCTTCTTTAAGAAGGATGATTTGAGGTTGCTATACATATATCAGAACCGATTTTGAACCACACAAATAGTTGAAATTTCAACCAGCACCGAAGAAAGCTACTATTGCCCAGTACTCGTAGATAGGGAGAAAACACTTGATATCTTCTCTTTACTGTGGCAATCGCAGCTTCCTTCAGCGCACTAAGAGAGACGTACCATCATCATCTTGGCTCTCGGTCGTCCAAACAAACGAAGTGTTTTGAGTGGCCAAGTTGTGGGAAATTCCTATTGTCAAAATTTATTTAATTTTATCCTTTTTGTAAAATAATAAAGTTCTTTATTTAATTATATAGCTATTCTGTATTGCAGTTATTAAATTTAATGCATGCATTAAAAATTAACAAAATAAAATTCATACTTCCTTCGATGTTGACGATGATATTATTGGCTAAAATTCAAAGAAATAAGTCATTATTTGGACAAGGAAAGCGATATATCCCCGCCAGTTTTGGGTCCATATGTTATTTTCCAGGCATGCAAACAAAGCACTTTTGCATGGACTTAACCCAACAGAGCTCACAAGGAAGAGCTTTTGTTTATTATTTGAACTCTTCTGGGTTAGGTTCATGCAAAAGTGCTTTAGTTGCAACTATGTAGTACTTTGGAGAATAACATATGGCCTTACATTGGCAGGGACTTAACTAAATGTAGCGGGGATACATCGTTTTCCTTTGACAAATCCAATGAAAGCAAAATTACAATGTCAAAATTGACAATTTGTCATGCTAAATTTATAAAATTTCTGTTAGAGTTGATGTTGATTATTTGGAGTTTGTTTAGTAATTGATTCAGGTTTGCGCTTGATTCATAATCAGCGATAAAGTATAGATCATTTGTAGATACATCCTCATGAATGGGACTCAAATATATCGGTGCTGTAATTCTGAAGTTTCAGTCTTACAGTTTACTTCAGGCTCTAAAATATCGGTCTTCAAATTTATTTAGGCTCTAAAGACTCAGTCTTGTTGCCACTTTGGGTTCTGAAGTGTTCATGTTATTCTCTTTAGATTCAAAGGATATACTTGACATTGGGTTTGTTAAAGACTCCGGGTTCAGAGGTATACTTGTCGATTGGATTCTCTTCTTTGCCTTTTAGAGTCATGATGCGAATCGTTTACACTATTAACCTTTCCTCAGCACGATTCAGGCTCCATTCTTTGAATCGGATTCGGAATATTATTATTTGTTAGTGCGAGACCTGACTCTCGCTTATTTATTTCTTCTTTATCTTCCACAAAAGTTGGCGTCGAATTAGCTCAATGTACTGATGGCTACACCAACGTATCTGTCGAAGGTGGTCAACAGGGATCGTTGCAATTCAAGATTGTCATGACTTAGTATGAACATTGGGCATTACATTGCTTAGAGTATTTGGGTTGGTTCGAGTCTAGCATTCCGTTCGGCTTAAAGCACAGACTCTTACATAAACATTACACCAGGATATACAAAGCCTCAATTTTCATCTCCAAGCAACAAAACCATCACATAATGCATCATATCAAAACTGTATTAGAATTAATGCGATCGGATGTGACCATGACTCATCTTCTGAGCACCCTGCGA
>JNBS01001766.1:0-12608 GCA_002081575.1 Thraustotheca clavata | reverse complement strand
ACTTTTTGATAAAGTCCAATTGTTTAAAACTTGAGCAACATTTTCACGACGTTTTTCATCACTCCACCATCGACGCCCAAAAATATCAGCTCTCACACAATTTTTATATTCCAAGTAATCTAATCGTAATTCTGCTATTGTTAACATTGGAGCACTAGGTTGAACTCGCAGATACAATGCTTTAGATCCATCCCATTGTGCAAAACAATTGACAATAAATTGACGTGATTTTCGAGTAGATATATCAATGTCAGATCCAATGTTAATAAATGAAATAATATCTCCAGTTTGAACGCCAAGCAATGGTGCTATTGGACTTGGTTCAATGACTGTGAGTTGTTTGGTTTGAG
This sequence comes from Thraustotheca clavata, assembly GCA_002081575.1. Taxonomy (NCBI): domain Eukaryota; phylum Oomycota; class Saprolegniomycetes; order Saprolegniales; family Achlyaceae; genus Thraustotheca; species Thraustotheca clavata. Next base: position 12,258 of record JNBS01001766.1, on the reverse strand, counting down.
AAATAATTAATTCCAAAGCATTACCCCAACGAAAATGACCATCACCTAGTACTAAAGGCTCCGTATGTGAATTTAATGCAAGTAAACGTATTACTTTTGGCATTTGAAGTTGAAAAGTGACTTTAACTTTACTGCTTGAATGATATTGAAAAGTTCGACAATAATGGCGTGAAATTATCCCAATCAAAATAAGAAATAGATTTGGGATAACTTTATAAGGGAATTGGTAAATGTATTGAAAAACACGATTTTTAAACATGTAATCACATTTTTAATTAAGAAGCATTTGGAAATAAACCAAATATTGTTTGTAAAATGGACTGAAATTCTTCCTTACAAACTGATTTAGTTTCTACCAATTCTCCATTTTCAAAATGGGATAATTCAGTATCAACTAAAGTCCATAATGATGTTTCTGTACGACGAACAATTAATGGACTCTTTGTAAAAAAGGTATGAGGACTTGATGAACAAAACCAATTTGCAATTTCATAGTCAGCTTGTACTGATACATGAGAGGAAGAAAAGATATAAGCTGGGTACATGGGTTTGTTTTTTCCTGTTGAATAGCACAAAGCCCAAGAATCTCCATTCGGTTGATTTCCAGTATCATAAGTATTTTTTGGCATGACATATTTACCACTAAATGCTTGTGGTTGATTTAAATGAATTTTTGTTGTCCATCGGAGTTCATAACATTGACCTGTAGCAAGTTCTACACGTGAATTCGTAGTTGATAATAGCATTGGACAAGGTGGTTGTCCTCTTCCACCAAAACCAACATCACACAAATATTGCAATTCTTTTACATTGACAAGAAGCAAAGCATGGCTCAATCCACTCATATCCAAGTCTGATCGATTTTCGTCGGTATTTGCCATGACAACACGAGCACTTAATGTTGATAAAGTATATCCCAATGCTCGAAGTACTACAGCCAATAGCCCATTTTGCTCAAAACAATAGCCACCGCGTCGATCAATGACTAATTTTTGAAATATTTTTGCTATATCCAACGACACCACCTCACCGATTGCTGTGTTGGCATGAGCAGGAATAGCAGGGTAAATACGACATGGAGCTAAATTTTCAAATGGAATAGACCAAGTGTGGTGCTGGCAGATAAGAGTTAAGAGCTCTAGAGAACCTCGTTCATGCTTGTTAACTAGAGCTTCAGAGATGCCAATGCGATTGAAATACGCTCTCAAATCCAATTGATAGGCGTCACACATGATATTGACAAATGGCTAGAAAGTGCGACATTGGTGTACATGAGGTTAGGTACATCAACCAAGAATATATTCAAGTTGTATTGTTAACTAGAATTGTCAGCTAGAATTGTTTGCTACACTCGACACGAGATCAAATCGATCTTGTAAAAGAGTTAGAAGTTCATCTTGTTCAATTGTTTTGGACTCGATCACTTGTCCAGCTTCTAGCACTGTGAATGCATTGCCAGCTAGTGTCAAAAGTTGATTCTTATACCGTTTGGCAACAATTGGCCTTTGGGTCATGTGACTCACAGGACTTGTAGAACAATACCAATTTGCCACGTCATAATCTTTTTGAGCCATAAATGTCGACGTTGAAAACACATAAGCAGGATGAAGCGGTTTGTCAATTCCAGTACGATATAGCACAGCCCATTGATTTCCACCAACCACTTGAGTGTCTTTAGCCACAGTAAATAGTCCACCAAATGTACTTAGAGTCCAATTTCTATTCATAGTAACATTGGCTAATTCGTATCGTTCACCAGTAGGTAAATCGACACCTTCTCCAGGGGTAAAAGATAGTGGACATGGTGGTTGTCCACGACCTCCAAAGCCAACATCACACAAATAAGTCTTGTTATCTTCGCTTTCAACAAGCAATAGTGTGTGGGTTAATGGTTGCAAGTCATAGTCAACTTTATTCTCATCGGTGTTGGCTACAACCACTCGACCACCGATCAATTCCACGGTGTACCCAAGGGCTCGTAAAGCAATTGACAGTAACCCATTTGACTCAAAACAATAGCCACCTCGTCGATCGACAACCAGCTTTTGGAATAAATTAGCTGGAGTGAGAGACACAACTTCTCCAGGTCCATTTACATGAGCTGGATCAACTGGAAATACTTTTGATGGTGTAAGGTTTTCAAATGGAATTGCTTGGGCATGGTGTTGGCAAATAAGTCGAAGCAGCTCGTATGATGGAGGTGGGTGCGATGTAAGAATATCCTTTTCCAAATCAATTCGGGACAAGTAAGCATCTATATCAAAAGGTGGAAGTTGTTTAACCATTGTAGATAATCTCGAAATGATACATTATGGTGGGAGAGATCTCACTACAACGAGGAACAACCCGGAACAATTTTTTCCGAGGTCACCTAGAAAGAAATTTCGCGAGTCCACGTAAAGAATGAAGTTAATGCCATTGGCACAATACGCATTATGTAAAAGTCTAAGAGTGTTTACTCATTTCTAAGCGTCTTGTTCAGCTTCAGCAATCACTTTCTTGCAAATGTCTTTCCACATTTTAGCATGAGACATATCATAGTGCAATGCATAGCTTAAACCACGAAGCAATAGTGATACTCTGTATGCCATGATAAAATCATCAGATTGCTCGACAATCGGGTCACGTTTGCCAAGTTTTTCCATGAAAAGCTGAATATTTTCACCATTCGTGACAGTTCGATCATCTCGGTCCATCATAACACGACCCATTTTTTCAAGCACGAATGGATCCATGTACTTGGTTTTAAGCCGAATTTCATTTTTCATTGCATTCACTACATCTTCGTCAGTTCCTTCAGCCAAAGAAACAACTAATTTCGCTAAACGAACTCGGTGATCTTTGTCCAAATGCTTTACTTGGCCATAATCAATCAAACCCAAGCGACCATCTTTAAGTAGCATGATGTTACCCGGATGAGGATCACCATTAAAACAACCATCAACAAATATTTCGTGACCATGGACTTCGACGATCAAACGAAGAATTTCAGCAAAGTTAAGAAGCTGTTTTGATTTGGTAGCAGGAGTGGTGGCATCACGTTGACGAGGATAAACCCATCCAAGTGTATAATCGTAAAGAGCATATTGCACAGATTTTGCAACATTACGAAGGTACAAATATGATTGAATTTTGCGCATTTCTTCTTCTGATGGACCACTTTCTCGATCAAGACCTTGAGCAGCACGTTCAGCATCAATACGTTCTTGCTCAGCTTTTAAGGCTTCAATAGTTGTATTTTTCTCTTTGGCAATAAGTTCAAAATGATCTTGAATACCATCAAGTAGACTCTTTCCTTCCAAGTACTCCATTACAAGCACATCTTTATTGCAAAGTTCCAAATATGGTTCAGGAACAACAAAACGAGATGCATAAGGGCTCTTAAGTATATTAGCACGAACTTCAGCAAGGTTAGCAGCTTCACGTCGGTAATCAAATTCGGTCATAAATTGTTTTTCCACTTCATTAAGAAATGGTAATTGTTCTGGTTGAGCTAATTTGCAAAAAGTTTTAATGGTGCCAATATCATTTCGAAAATGATGTTCAGCTTCAGGAAATTGGACTTTAATAACTACAGTTCTACAGAGCTTTAATTAACAAATAAATAATCAATAAATTACCTTCCATCATGAAGAACTGCTTTATGTACTTGTCCAATGGATGCAGCTCCAAGAGGTTTAGTATCAATTGATTGAAATATTTCAGACACTGGTTTTCCATAGGCATTTTCAATAATTCCAATGATTTCTTCGATAGGTTTCGATGGAGCATCACTTTGCAAAATTTTGCATCGATCAAGATATTGTTTCGGTAAAAAATCATGTCTTGTTGATCCAATTTGAGCAAGTTTAATGTAAAAGCCTTTCAAATGTAAAACCACGTCATACAATGTTGGAGCATATTTGTCATGTAGTTCTTCATAATGTTCATCTTTTTCTTTTTCATCTAATTTGAGAATATCGTCTATGTATATTTGTTTAGTTCTATAATGGAAATAAGCTGGCATTGCTTTTGTATAGAAAAACAATGATCTAGCAAATCCTTCATCGACAGTTGAACCATAATAAACACCAGCACCAAGGGCTGCAGACACTGCTACAAAGCTTTTACCAAGTAGAGAAGCTACGGAAGAACGCTTTGGTGCTGCTAATGTACTCAAAGCAGCTCGTCCGACGTTGAGACCATTTCTCATCATCATATTGTAATCAAAAGTAACTTCAGTGATGTTCACTTTGCCCTTTTGATTGGCATGAAATGTAATATAATTCTCTTGATATTTGTATGTAATTTAAAAAACTGTTTCATTAGTGAATAAGGTTCTTATTCTTCACATAACACACTAACGTCAGTTTAACGATAAGATGAACACGTCATATCAAAAAAAGTATCTTTATTAGCTAGAAAAGATTCTGTTATTTATTTGATTTTGTTTACTTTTTACGTGCTTTAAAGCTTTATAGATTGTGTAATACAACTTGATTATTTATTGTTGGATGATTTTTCACTTGTGATACTCACGTGAACTAATGGACGTCAACATGAGAAAGGCAACAGTACTTTGTCAACCATATTAAATTTTCAATATGGATGACATGGACGGTGTTGCAGGCTTAATGTGTGGATGGGAAGAAGAAATTGATGAAGAAATTGTTCAAACCATTTGCATTGGGAAAGAAAAGTCGATTAAGATGGAAATTTCATTGGCTTTGGATGATGGTCAAGCTCCAGGATCACTTTTTGCATATCATGTTTGGAATGGAGCGGTATTTTAATGACTTTTTAGATGAAAATTAAGTTGTTTTTGTAGACGTGTCTTTCAGAATTTTTTGCAAGTGATCCAAATATTGTTAAAGGAAAAAAAACTGTGGAATTCGGTGCTGCGTCGTATGGATTTTGATGCACAATATATGATGTCTAATTTATTTTAGGGCATTACCATCTCTTGTTGCATTGAATTTAGGAGCGACTGTTGCTGTTATGACAGGTAGAAGATTTTTTGTATTTTTTGAAAAGATATTGATTAGATTATCCTGCTCTTGTATTGATTGAAAATATGAAGAAAAATGTATCTCGAAATGCTGAAAAACTTTGTAATGGAAAAGCTGTGGTTTTGGGCCATTTGTGGGGTGAAGACACTGCAGAAATTTTTAAGCATTCACAATTTGAATCATCTTCTGGGTTTGAAATTGCAATTGTTGCAGAATGTCTATGGCTCCATAAAGAGGTACGGACGATTTATTTACTCTATCAATTATAATGTAATCATTAGCACGAAAATCTTTTGTCTTCTATCATGACATGCTTGAAATCTGGTGGCAAAGCATATATCTGCTTCAGTCATCACGTACCTGGTATGGAATCCCAAGATTTGTCCTTCTTTGACAAAGCTTCCCGTCACTACAATTGTACAGTCGAAAAGCTCAAAACTTTTCAAGTCCAAGCAGTTTTCAATTCGGCCAAAACTAAAGATCAATTTCTCTATTGCATCACCAAACTATCCAACAACAAAGTGTAGAGTATCACTTCGTCCCTATTCAATAGAGACTACCACACTTACTATTTATTTTCATTGCCCACACCTTACACCACGTTATCCACTCTCAATCTCACTACCAAAGCATAACTATTCTTCAATCAGTATTAACATTTCATAGCTTAATACTAGGCACTACAATAATTGTGATTTTAATATCACAATATATAACTAAACTCATAGCATATTCTTAATTTCAATCTGCAATTTGATTAAACGTGTTTCTTTAAATCTTTTGTTGTATTTAACATTAAAGCAAAAGATCATAACCAAATTACTACTTGATATATAGAGAAAGGTGATTTAACAATAATTTAGTAACTGGTTGAATTAAGATAATTTAGTACGTCATTAAATTATCTTAATTCAACCAGTTACTAAAATAGGCATCTGCCTAATTTAACAAGTGCAAGTGGTGGAGCTCATCATGGATGCTTCTAATGTGCAAGTGCTTGAGATTCCATCGCAAGAAGCTGTTTGCGTGGAAATGCCATTGATTTTCAAGGACATTTCAAAGGCTCCTGCTTACTTTGGAGGTGTACAGAACCTTGTCACGACGCAAGAGACCAAAACTCCATTTTTGCCCATAAAATTACGTCCAAATGAGCCCAATTGCAAGCCCATCTTTGCTGATCGAGCCAAGACTCAAACATTTGTGCTTAAAGTTACCAAGAAGCGTACGAATGAGCCATGTAAAGCTGCTATTCTAGCTGTCACCAATGAGAAATTTGTGTGTGAAGGAATGGCTGATTATCAGTACTTGGCAGCGCCTAAATATTTTAAAGCTATGAATGAACCATTGCCTAAAAGACTACAAACTTATCGTAATATTGAAAAAGCTCAAGAACTAGAGCTTGTACCTGAAGTATTTTCTCGTATTGATTTACCGATTAAATATGAATTTAAACAAAGGCCTCAATTCAAACCCAAACCAGCAGTGGAAGAAGTATCAATTGAACCAAAATCTTCTGGACGCGGAGTTATGTACATTAACTTTCATTCTGATGGTGAAGTTCCTCAGTATAATTCAGCTCGGCCATTGCCAAAAACAAGAGGTATGTTATTGCTGATTGCACAAAGTAAGATTTAGTAGGTATTCCTGCTGAGCTTGAACAAAAAGTATTGACATTTCTTCGTGAAAAGTTTGAAGAACGCCCTATTTGGCAACGCCATAAAGTAAAAAGCTTGTTTTTAACAAAAGCTGATTTATGTGATTGCGTAGCTCTTTGAGAATATTTCTTCAACAGAACGCCGAGCTGCACTTAGATTTCTTCCAACTATGTGCTATATCTTTCTTAATGGACCATGGCGTGGTATGTGGGTTCGTATGGGCTATGATCCTCGCAAAGTACAAGAATCTGCTCAATACCAAGTACTTTACATTGCTTAATTGCTGAAATTAACTATGGCATAGATGTTAGAAATTCGTGGTAATCGTGAATTGGTGCATTCAACTGTGAGTCGTACAGTCAAATCTCATGTTAAACGATCGGCTCGATTTCGGTACAACAACAGACTTTCAACAGTGGTGCAGTCGATGGATGCTGAAGATGATGTTGCATTGCATTTTAAACAAAAGAAGCGACATAATCGATCGAAGTCGACTGTAAAGAGCACGACTAGTGAACCTGACGAAGAAACACCTACTTACCTCATCTATGGAATACCATTGAGTATGGGGTACTTCCATATTCAACTATGTGATCTACGTCAAAACAACAAAAGCGCAGATGAATTTGTGAAGAATTTTGAAAACAAGTTTGTGTCTATCTTTGATCTAAAAATTTACGTGAAATAGGCTGCGTGAAAAGCCTAGTGTCTTGACAGGATGGTACCCTTCGTGTATGTTTACCCCACTCCGTGAAATGCTACGTTATCATATCGCTACTGTGGTAAGAAAAAAGTCACTGAATTGAAATATGAAGAAAGTTGGGCTAGGTGGGCAGATCTACTGAAGAATTAGCTATGCGAGAAAAGCAAATCAAATCTCTTGAACAATCCATGTTAAATGAACTTGCCACTAGAGGCGAAGCTGATAGTGATGATAATCGAAGTGGTAAAGTGTCAAGTGGCGCAAACACTGGTGATGAAGAAGAGGAAAGTGGAGACGAGTTAGATGAAGCGACTGGTGATGAAGCTGGAACTGCAGATGAAGACGATGAAGACGATGATGAAGAAGAAACAAAAGAATCCCGATAAACAATAGACAAATATAAGGACAATCCAACATATACTTTGTATGACAATCATTACTCAATGAAAAAATATGACAATGGACAAGCTTAAACTGATATGCAGTATTTCATCAAAAGGAGACAAGATCAAGAGCTGTAAAAGCAGGGTTAAAACTGCATTCATCAAGCGAACACTACTCGAACAACAAAGCTGAAAATTCAGAAAAATCATCGATATCAACAGGGGATTCCATCAGAAAGTCATAATTAAACACCTCTGGACACAGTTCTTGCAATGAAATGGTAATTTCTTGGATTGGTGGTAGCTCATTAAATAATTCTTCAAATCGTTCTTGTTGGCAAGTGTCATGGTGTCTCTGGTAAATGAAGATAATGCTGTCCATTTGACGGTGCATTATTTTCATGGCTTCAATCGCTTGAATTTCAAATCGTGCAAGGTTTTCACGCTCTAGGACAACTTGGTCTTTAAGTGTATTACACAAATTGTCTTGATAAGCATTTTGGGCTTGTAAGACTTCGATTTCAATTTCAAGTTGTTCAATGGTAGCTTCTAGTTTTTCCGTATTCAAAGTCGCTGGAGCCTTTATATCGAGCTTAAGAGCTTGAATTTCTTGCGACTGATTCGTAATTGTGCTTTTTAGCAATTCGATTTTACAAAGTAGTTCATCGCACTCAGAGGTTTTACTAGCACATTCAAAGCTTTTTTGTTCGAGTTGGTGAGTTAGACTAGCAATTTCACAGCGAAGGGTATCAGAGGTATCCTCAGATGAAAACCAGCCTTGTAAGAACGGAAAGCAATTCATGTTGGCAGGAAAAAGCAAATTACAAAATGCTTTCATAGCATCAGGTGTATTTTGGACAGGACAGAGTAAAGGTATCTTAATTAGTGGTAGAATAAAGTACTCTGCAAAAACTTTAGTAAAAAAGAAGGCAATTTAAAGAGTAGCAATAATTTTTTACATTTACTGTAGACAGTAAAACCTTTACAGTACATTTGACATAAACCTCTATGAATACATATATTGTACTCGATACCAATATTACAATGAAAATCTATATGCATTAATGTATCAACTTAAATCTCATAATTTACGCCTTGAATAGGCTTCTCCACTGGTTCAGACACTTCCTTGCGGTGCTTGAACAAAAATGGATTCACATCCGTCTTCCATTCCAAATCAGCAAATGTGTGATTCACATCACGGTGGTTAGCTTCATCCGCACGAATACACTTGATCATATCAAGAATTGTGGCGTTATCAGACAATTTGTAGTATTTACGAGCAATCGATGGTGCAATATCTGTCTTCCATCCGTCAACATGACCTTCTTCAATATCTTGGACTAACGAAGTGTATGTGTGCACAGCTTCTTCTTCCAAGTATCCCACAAAACGATGACATGTTTTTGGCGATGTCAAATACGCCAAGAAAAACATATTGAAAAACACACCTTGAGCACCAAGCACCAAAATACGAAACAATGGACCTGGTGATTTCATATTGAGAAAGATCAGCAAATGCATACGTTCATTTTCAGCTTCTTCCAACAAAGTGTGAATCCATCCTTGATCTCGCTTCATGGTTCGAAGCGATCGTAAATGACGAGCCATACCAGCAACCATACCAGGTACACCAGCTACAGTCTCAAGAAAGAGTGCACGATTGATCCAATCTTGAGCTTTCATGTCACCACCAGGACCTTTGTAGCGTGATACGAAATCGAATCCCCAACGCATAGCACGAATAGCAGCAAGAGCAACTTTGGCGTGCATTTCAACAGGATCACGATGGGTGCGTTTGACATCAAGGTCTTGTGGAGTGTAAATTTCATGTGGAATGGGGTTTTCCCATGTCGTTGGCACTGCAGTCCACGATAGGAATTTTTGGTCAGCAAAATGAGCATCAGACTTTGGATGAGTTTTGAAATGGCTTGACTCAAGTAAAACTGGAGTAGTAGCTCGCACTGCAAATGTGCGTTGAGCAGCCACAACTGTACGAGTGTGGTGGAGTAAGTTGGTTTTAGCAAACATTGTTTGAGTGTTGGAAATCAAATTGAATTATATGTTAAACGAGTGTAAAATGTAAATATTAGGTTGGTATGTGATGTTGATAGAGAGGAAATCCAATCGGTGACGTTGGGAATCGTAATGAAGACGATGAAAGAATTCAACATCACGTTGTCCCATGACTAATTGTTGGTCAAGTTGATGTGGCTTTTGAATCGTTCTTATGTATTCATTTTGTAGATATCTTGTTGATTGTTCGTTGTATGTGGTGTATGGAGAGGCGAATTTCTTTCGCACGGATTTGTCCCACTTTAATATACTAAATATCTTAATGGGTTTACGTAACAACGAAGATTTGTGTACTGTATTTCGTGATCGTAAAATGGTACCGAAGCATCGCCCAGTCGACCAAGCCTGAATGTTTCAAATTGTTTAAAAGATATTATTGTCAACAATGGCTTGAATGGTGCCATTGTTGAAATTTCGATGAGGGTATAGCCTGATACTTCTATCCGGAATGGTATATTATAAACTGCGTGATAGTAAATTCGAGATGATCATAAGGAATCGAACGCATTGTAAATTATTTCCATCAAAAATGAATGGAAAAAACTCGGCACTTGTTGTACGTCATTTTTTGTTGGATTCATCGTGTCTCACTAGTGTAAACGTGATGCGAAAGCATTGACAGAAACTAGCACAGTCCAGTTGCACTACACATTAACTACAGATACTCTCCAAATCAAAAATGAAAGATTTGGTAATATTATGGATTAGCATACTTTCCAAAGTAGTTGATGTAAAATTCGGGCTCTCTCGAAGTCAATTGAAAAGCTGGGCGTTGTACAGATGCATCCAATGCAACTTGAAGCAATGGTACGTCTTTCATCAATTCAAAGTCTCGGTAGTGTTGTAAAACATACTGGAATCGGAACAAAAAAGTCATAATGTTGATTTCAGCACTACTAATTTTGTCACCAAGTAAATAAGGCCCTTTCGAGCGATACTCAGAAGCATTATCACGGTAGATAGTTTCGACATCTTGCATAGTTTCCGACAAATTATCTTTCAATTGTTGCATTTTACTCGCATCTTGGTTACGTAAAAGAGCATAAATTGGACTTGGTTGGAATTTAGCCATGGCTAATTGTGCCAATGCAGCATGTTCAGGGTCATCTCGGCACTGAAACTCTCCATTGTTGTACTTCGCATCAAGGAATTGAGCAACAATTGCTGACTCAAAAACAGGATATCCATTATCAAGTAGGAATGGCACAGTATGATAACGATTGAAATTTTCAACATAGCTGTCCGGCATATTACCCAATTCAATATTGATCATGTCAAATGGAATACCAGCTTCTGCAGCCGTCCAAAGTGCTCGATGGCCAAATGGGCACACAAGGTTGTTGAAAAGGTGAACTTTGCCATCTTGGGTTTTGAACGATGTAAGTTCAGACTCTGTCAAATCAGTGTATTCAATGATGTAGAGGGACATGGTTGCTAGGGTGTAAATCTACTTATGATAAGCATAGCGGTCTTAAAGCTAGAAAACCAAGAAATCTCGATTGATTTTGTTTATCTTGGAATTTGTATGTCCACTGAGTTACTACTCGCTGTTTACCGATCGTGATTGATGCCAAAGAGAAGATTTTACGACTACACAGCAACTTCTACATGGATGTTTTTGAGTAATTGAGTCAGACTTAATTTAAAAAAATGTTAAGCTGACATTACAAAATATGATTTGATGATCACGTTATCTACGCAAACTAACACTAAATTGATCGAAAATAGAGTTAAAAATAACATATGTCTGTAGTTGAAGGTGAATTATTTGCAGACGTTGAAATCAAAAAAGTTCGACTGGTTTCTTTTCAAATTACGACACGTGAATTATCGATTGCAATTATTTCAATTATTGTAATAGATCTGACGATGAATTATGCCACATCATGACTGAAAAAAGATGTTGTGTGACGGGCCAATTTTTAATTTTTAATCCAGCATTTACAATGGTTAAAAATATCATTTTCGTAAAATATTCTTTAAAGCAATAAGTTTCTCAATGTGGAGGATCGATACAATTCTAAACTCGGTAGAATTGACCGTTGAGTGGAAATATTAACAGTTGACGTTGGCAGATTCTCACTTAACGTCCCACTTCTGTCCAGTTGTTGATGCTTGATTTTCAAGTCATCATCAATTCGCCTATTAAGTACTGGCAGCCAATAGATCCTTAGGAAATGAGTCATTCTCAAATATTACACGTACCAAATATCCAAGGAAGAACCATGTTCAGAAATACCAATTTAATCCACCACGTTCGCTCAGCAGTCGTAAATCAACGTACTTTTGCTATTCGTGCTACTGCTCCACTTTTACTTGAGTCGAGTCATTTTAAAACTCATCCAAAGTCGGATGCTCATTTTGCTGACCAAAAAATTTGGGAAAACCCAATTCCACATGAAATTTACACTCCACAAGACCTTGATGTCAAACGCACCCATCGTGATCCTGTT
>JNBS01001765.1:4851-28524 GCA_002081575.1 Thraustotheca clavata | reverse complement strand
AGGCGTCTTGACACAATTGCAATGGTTGTACTCAATGTCTTTGCACTCAGAGTGCACTTTGGGTGATAATAACAAGATAAACTTGTTGCTTTCTGCTGGATTTTCAGCATGGACACGAGCTTGGGCAATTTCAAAAGCTTGGGGTACTGTTTTCCCATGGACAAGTGCATGGTAAAATGCATGGGCAAAAAGAATGGAAATATCATCCAAAACCCGTTGTTCTTGGCGAGCACATACAACATGTTCCACACCAGCATTAATAAATACTTTGCCAACTTCTCTCGAGTGGCACGACGACACAAACACAAGCTTTAAACAAGTAGCAGTACAACCAGCACGTAAAATTGAACCAAGTATGTTAACATCAACAAGTTGTCCAAGCCCATTAGCTGAAGGATCTTCAAACACAAGAGCATTGGAAGCTCCAGATATCATACCTCCGTGCCCACTAAAATGAAGCACTTGTACATTTCTATCAAGAGCTTCACGTAAAGAATCCACAGTCATAACACCCAATGTAGTTTTCAATGCTCTTTTGGATTCACTAAAGATTTTATGTAAACATCGTTGTTCATGGCGAATATTAAGTTCTGGCAATGGCAACAATCGATGATCAGGCAATCGTAGCAAGAATGGTGAAGCATGCAACACTGCAATATCCAAATGAGTTACTGTCGATGGATCTGTAGCTACTGCATTTGATGGATCTACAGACATTAAACTCATCGTATCACTAAGAAACTCGGATCTCATAGTATCTGTGTCGCTCTGTTGGTCCAAAGAAGCCAAAATGGAGCTTGCCTGACGCTGAAACTCTTCTAAAATCACTTGGTACTCATTTAACGAAGGAAGGACACAAGGAGAATCACATATTCCCTCAAGAAGACCCCGAATGTCATCGAGCAACGCACTCATCAGTTCTTATTGTGCCTCTACTACCATCCTACTCCGGATAATTTAGTTTATCCGGTTGTACTCTAATTAATCAAAAATAGAAGAATATGATTGGTAGAAAACAAAATAGAGGTAAAGATAAGATTAATACAACGTTGTATTGCGAAGTAAAACCTACAGGGATAACAAGGTATAACGTGTGTAGTATTTGTATTAATGTAAAGTAAACACTGAGCTTGGATTGAAGGAGATTTGGTACTGTAGATACGTTGTATTGCTAATAAAATACAATGTTGGTCAACGAATGTTGGTTATTCTGAGATATTTAATCGACTTCAACGTCCTAACGTTAGTTTCATAGTTATCTATTAGACTAAATTTAGTTTTCTTATCCTCTGGGCTATTTTGTGTTTTGTCAAGTTAGTTAACTTGGTGTCTTTCGGCTGTGATTTGTCCGTTATGTTTTAAACCAATCAGAATGCGTGACTGTTGGATCTTTCATTACCATATTCTGTATCTTATTAACGATATATAACTTATCGGTTAGATAAACTAAACTAAGATTAAATAGATCATTTGTATGTCGCTTAGATATTCAAATACGATGGAAGCAGCGCGGGAACTGTTTAAGCGCGTGGACGTATCTGGTGATGGAGTCATTGATCGGAATGAAATGGGTACTTTACTACAAGCAATGGGAATAGAACCATCTAATCAGAATATTGTGGCTGCTATGCTTCATATGGACGTCACGCACGTTGGAACGGTGTCTTTTGATCAATTTTACGATTATTACAAGACCAATTTTCTTGTGATCTTCATGTGCTACTATTAATGCTAATCTTTGCTTTAGCCTCGCCAACCTACGAAATCTATTGCTTCCAAGTGTTTCCTCGATATTGGTGAAGCTAAACCAGCTTCATATACATTACCACCTAAAGCTTTTTGTTATGGCAAAGCTCTACAACGTGATAAAGAAAATGCTGCTCAAGGTACACAAAATAGCTATTAAATACAATACATTTGTGTCTAGTTCTTCGCCAGCAAGATAATGATGATCATCTTTATCAAAGAAAGAAAAAAAGTATTGCAACATCCCGCCCAGCTTCAGCAGTGTAAGATTATATTTATACTTATCAATAGGTTTACTTTATCTAGTGTTGAATACAAACAAAATAAAGTTATCAATAAGACTGAATGCTCCATGGATCGAGGCATGGAGTTTATCTTATCACAACTAAAAGCTCAGGTTAAAAGCAGAGGGGCCAGTGGTCTTTTGGGATTAACAAGACGCTTTCGTATTATGGATGATGATAATTCTAAAGGATTATCCATGGTTGAGCTTAAAAAAGCATTTAAAGAGATACAAGTTGACGTATCTGAAAAGGATATCCGTGTCTTGTTTGAATTCTTTGACAAAGATAACAATGGAACGATTGATTGGAATGAATTTATTGCTGGTTTATCGGATCCAATGAATGAAATGCGATGTGCTGTAGTTAAAGAAGCATTTGATGCATTGGATAAAGATGGAAATGGTGTGCTTGAACCAAGTGATATCAAGGGAAAATATGATACTTCTAAGCATCCTGATGTTCGTTCAGGGCTTAAAACTGAAGTAGAAGTACTCGCAGAGTTCCTTGGGACGTTCTTTGAATCAAATCAAGCTCATCGATCAGCAGTATCTTGGGATGATTTTCGTGCTTACTATCAAAATTTGAGCAATTCCATTGAATCTGATGAACTCTTTTGTACAATGGTGAAAAATGCATGGAGAGTTAAACCAGCCGTAAAATCATGGAGTTCAACTCGTCCAGCAACAGCAAGACCAAAGACTTCAAATAATCCACCCAAAGCCAAATCTCAAGGCCATTTTCCACGAGTTACAACTGCATGGTTATCTACTGATTCAGCTAGTTCGTTGCTATACAACAAAGAAATGAATGAGCAGAAAAATACTTCTACTGAAGAAATACCAGCTATAGATCTATCAATACTTGATCTTGGTACAAAAGGAATTCTAACTCGTATCTCTTGGCAAATGAAATCGATTGGAATTCAAGCATTTTTGACTGTACAACGCCATGCAAAATTGTCTCCATGGATGAATCTGAATGCATTCAAAAATGTGATTAAAGAAGCTGGTGTGGCTATTTCAGATAAAGATTTACGTGTACTTTTCCAAGTGTATGATCCGAAGCACACTGGTTCAATTCATTTTGCTACACTTGTCAACCAAGCTCTTTGTCAACCAATGCCTGATAATAGACGAATTATTGTACGAAAGACATTTCGATCACTTGATTCAGAAAAAGTATTTTTAAG
Source organism: Thraustotheca clavata (assembly GCA_002081575.1). Taxonomy (NCBI): domain Eukaryota; phylum Oomycota; class Saprolegniomycetes; order Saprolegniales; family Achlyaceae; genus Thraustotheca; species Thraustotheca clavata. The sequence continues at coordinate 25,305 of JNBS01001765.1, read as the reverse complement.
TACAATATCGTCATGATAACTCTTGATTTTAGATGGGAAGCATCAGCTATGGAGATTTTATCGAGCGATTTGATGCTTCAGCTCACCCTGATGTAAAATTCGGGAAATACTCTGAAGCTGAAGTCCATAGTGCTTTTCACGATTCATTTATCATACCTTCGTCCGGTATTATCTACTTTAGTAAATTTTTCTCAATTATGATGTAAGGTTTAGTTACTCAAGAAGCATTTGAAGCATATTATGAAATCCTCAGCAATACGATTACTGATGACAAAGTATTTGAAGCCCTTGTGCAAGATGTTTGGCATACTCGTTTTGAAATAAATGATGATACAAAAAGTGAAAAAAGTACTGTGCGATGGGAAGTACAGTCAAATGCATCAACAATCAAAAAAGATCCACTAAAAGTATATCAAGAAAGTGTAATTGCACAAAAAGTGGAAGCAGCTAAACGAGCAGCAAGTATTAAAGCGAATTCAGAAATTCGTCGTGCAAGTCGTGCCACAAAAAGTAGCATAAGTCGAGCTACAAAAACAAAATCTCAAAGAAAGAGTTGGACTTGATTAAAATTTAAGATCATCTTAACCACATTTATCTCATTCCTCAAACTTCCAATATGCAGGAGAAATATAATTCGTAATGATATGTATGTCCAATGCAGACAATATTGTACAAATCATCTGCTGGTTTGCTGTGATGACGTTGGCAGACAAAAGTTGGACTAAGTTTTTTCGTTGTAGTACTGTAAATACGAATCATAACAAAGTCGTACGAATCAATGACAATATTAAATGAATCTAAAGATCATTTTGACAACGACAACTTGCGGCTTATTTCTTCAAAGATTAATGCTTTAATTACATTTTCTCCATCAACATTATATCTTGGACTGAAGATGGCAAAGGTATTATCATTTACGAAACATTAAAGCACTTGAAACCAAAGTATTACCACAATATTTCAAACATTGTAACTTTACAAGTTTTGCTCGCCAATTAGGCTTTCAAAAAAAGCGTCAAAATAAAAATTTCAACATATTCATATTCAACGTGAAAATTCCAATAGTATGCGTACAATTCGACGTCAAACGTACAATAAAGTATTGATTGATAAAAACTAATTTGATTCTTAAAAGATGCGATTGATACAATTGAAACTCAATTAAACCAACTTTATTCTTAAACGAACACAACGATAGCATACCGTTGGAAAATACCAACTTGTATTGTGACGCTATAGACAACGATATCCTAGAGTTCTTATTAATAAAATGATCTGTTATATGTTTACTCTCATCTATATAGAGAAGATTCATTAGGAACAAAAATATAAGTAGTTTCTTGTTCATTTCTAAACGTTATGTCGATTGTAGTTAAACAAAAAGGCGGCTTTGCTTACTGTATGGATACTCCAATGTTAAATCGACCTAATACATTACGAGGAAAACTTTTAAGTGCTCAGCAACATGTATTTCGATATGGGGCAATATTTGTTGGAATTATTGTCGTATTTCTTGTCATCTATGACTCGTTAGCAAACAACTGGGCAATTAATGATTTTCTTGGCAATGGATATCAATTTATTACACCAGTTGCTGATGCTTCAAATGTGAATGATCTTATGGATCAATATTCATTTGCACATGGATATGGCATATCGGATCTAGCTAAGATTACCAAGAAAATGACCAATTATACAATTGTGAATTTGGTCATGGATACCAATCCATACATTTATGTGTTGGAAGCAGGAACGTATTCCATTACTTCTGAAATGAATTTGTGTCCTATTTTTCAAAAATCATATCCTGTTGATATTACAAAAACTAGACAACAATTAGGTGTTGTGGTTGATGCAATTAGTTTTCTACGTGGAGAAGCTTTTAGCCATGCTTTTACTGAAGATGCGACAACGAATTTAGCCAATTCATCAATGGGAAGTGCTCAATTAGAATCACTTGGATATAAACCAACACGTATTGTAGCTGATCTTCGTTTGACACAAAGTTTTGTACTGAAAAATACCACAGCTACACAACAGCTTGTTGTTGGATATTACCGCATATATTCAAAATCGTATTGTACTGGGTGTATTCCAATTGCTGAATTTGGTCATGGATCATGTAATTTTACAATGCAATACAATGATACAGAAAAAATGTTGAAAATCTCACTTTCCAACTATATCAATGGATCACGTCATGATTTTGGTTTGATGTTTCAACAAACAGCATTTAGTGCTGCTTCCCATTACTTGAAGTTTATTGCCATTTTATTTGCTCTTGGTGGCTTCCTTGCTAGTCGTCGTACCGTTCAATGGCAGGATGTTGATCTTCGTTCAACAGAAACATTCGTCCAAAGAGTTATCAAGACAATGATGCCACAGTATTATCCACATATGAGTTATGCCATTCGCTTTGATATGTTTTGCTATAATTCTGATATTTTTGTCTTGTTGTTCACTGCTGGGGTGATACTTGATATAGGTGCTGCTATTAAATTTACCCGTGAAGTCCAAGTGTTCTTAGCTGCTTGTCCTAATGGTTTAATGTCTTTACAGCTCTTTGCATTGAGTACAAGGCTTTTATGGGTTAATTGTGCACTATTAAAAATCATCAAGTACTTTTGGAGTACTTTGAGTACTGCAGGCTACAGTGGTGAAAGTCATATCATGGGCTTTTTTAACTTTACCTCTGTAACATCATTGTACATGAGTGGCATTTTGCTCTTTTACATTCCAGCCTTTATTGAGTACAACAATAGCGTACGTCAAGATCTTAAAAGCAATGTTGAGCCACTGGATGGTACTGCAGTCAATTTTTACGAGAGTTTTTACGTTCGTGGTAGTGGTGCGATTATTGGAGGTTTAGTGCTAAACTTGTTGTTGGTTGTTGCATTGGATCAATTGATCAATCGAGCATATTGGAGTTTAATGGCAAAAAATAGTCTTGCTCGTCAAGCCATGTACAATAGCACATCTATTTTAATGGACTTTATCAATGAAATCGATACTGAAGTATTCAAAAATCGTAATGGTATCATTTATTGTAAAGCACGACGTTTGTGTACATTGCAATGGTTTTTTATGTCCCACTTGACAACCTTTGGTCTACCTGAAAAAGACCTTAGGACAAAGAAAATCCATAATCAAGCTACAAATCATACAAGACAAAATACAAATCAATCCAATGCTGCCACTGGAATAAGTACTCAACAACGTGATTCTGCATCGGATATAGTTGATAAAGATGGGAATTTCATGGTAGCACAAGATGGTGGACATCATGTTCATTTACTTGATTCTGACATTCGAGACGTGACCAATCTTATCATAAACATAAAAATCCTAAAAAATACTTCAGTCGCAATTAACTAATCACCTTATAATATATACACACGTTAACTTTATATACATACTTGAAACGCAATACATACTTAGAATAAATGCCTGATGAAGACATTCGATCTCGGTTGCTTCATCTACGACAAATGGAAGCCATGCATGATATGGAAGATCAAGTAATTGCTTTGAGATCCAAAGTTATGATGCTTGAGGTTAGTTAATATCAATATATCTATAATCAACAATGTGTTAGTCTAGAGAAAAAAGTTATATCAATGCTGAAAATCAACTTACATTTGTTGTTGCAAGAAACCATGAGCTTGAGCAAATGCTTGTGACAGCAATGCAAGATGCTGGCAATGCAATAGATGAAAAAGATCGATTGTCTAAAAAATTAGTAAAAGTGCAATCAGAACTTGGACGTGTAGAAGAAAAAATGGCAAAGTTAAATGATGATCATGCAAAGGCTTTGGCAACTAAAGGCAAAGAATTGGATATGATCAATGCTACAGCTCAAGTAAGCTCACACACAGGCAACAAAATTGTAAAAGGATTTTAGAGAATAGAAGCAGATAAAAATCAACTGCAAAATCATATTACAGCACTAGAAAAACAAGTTGAGGTACTATACATAGTGTAATGATGGCTTACCATATTAGGTTAAAGCTTCTGTGATTTTAGAGTTGGAGACACAATTGCAAACAAGTCAAGCTAGTATCAAAAGTTTACACAATGTCAACCATCAAATTTGTTACCAACTTGCCGAAACTAAACATGATATGGTTGATTAACTATTCACAAATAGTTGACTTGTTTCTAGGAAAAAATTGTCTGTGAGAATAAACGATTAGCTCAACTTGTTGATATGCTGGAGAAAAAGATTGAAACATTTATTTTGACTGAAGCACGCGAAAAGCTTGGGAATAATTCACTCAAACACTTTCAGACTGTGTGTCGATAAATTAATGCTGGCTGCTAAGATAATTGTTAGACTGAAATTGCAACCGATCAAAGTCAACCACACTCTAACCAGGTTGAATCCGATATTTGTAAGTGAATGGTATATTAAAGTGATTTCACCTGATTGTAGTGTTGTGTTTGTACAAGAAGCAGCTTGTGGAAATAACTTATCAAAGAGATCGACTTGATCAAGAACTGAGTGATTTAAAGGTTCGGACTACTACCTTTTCAAAAGCTAATGCTTTGTAGATTGCTAGTGATCTTCTTAATGAAAAATACACAACTTGCGAGGCTGAACGCACAGAGCTACAAACAACAAGGCAGCAGCTACAAGCAAGAGTAGAAAAGGCAAGAGTATTGAAAGGTGAATTTTCAACTGATTCATTTAGTTGGAAACTTACGTAGAGGATGCCGAGGCTTCGATGACATTTGAAAAATATATGGTTCTTAAGACAGACAACCGTGCATTGATGCAGCGTTTACAAGCATTAACAGAACAAACCGAACCCTCCGCCGCTATGAAATCCCCAAAGCCTCCAGCAATGCTACGAAAACAACTTAGCACAAATAACCCAGTTATACCGCCAAGAAGAAATAACATGCCTTTGCCAAATCCCATCCCAGGTCGTCGTGCAGTTAAACCTTTACAGTCGATACCACCGATCAGCAACCAAAAGTCAGCTTCGTGGTTCCGAATATAAACGAATAAACTTTTCTTGTTGATCTTTATTTTTCATTGTATTCCTAGGAAATGCCACAGGTCTTGATTGTACATGAGTATGCATAGAATAGGCTACAAATCGGTTGACATTGTTGAAGCAGTGTCCGTACTTGAAGACTCTTCCTTCGTTAGACCGACAAGTTCAATATCGTTAGATTTGAATAAATCCAATTGATCAGGATCCAGTGTGTCTGGCGGCAAAGAATATGCAGCAATGGTGGTCAATGCAATTGTGAGACCGTAAATACCACAAATATATTGAACAGTCATGCCATGGGCATCGGCAATAAATGGAGTAAGAAATCCCCCAACACGAGCCATTGCACTGGCAATTCCGTGGCCACTTGTTCGGACTAAGAAAGTTTAGATAGAAAATTCAAAAAAGTATTTACCATGGGTTGGAAATGCTTCTGGAGTTGCCAGCCAAGTTGTACTGGATGCACCCATAATGCCAGCACGAGCAATCATGGCAAGAATAGTTAGAATGGCTAAATTGAAATTAATTGTTGATAGCAATACGGCTACCGAGGCAAACCCGTAAAAAACAATTTGTGTCATTCGGCGTCCCCACTATTTCAATAGCGTAAGCAGGATATAAAGACGTGTCTCACTCTATCGACAACGGCAATCGTGCCTAGCACCCCGGCGAGTTCGGCAATTGCAGCAAGAAAAATAGAAGTGTAATTAAAAGCTGAGCCATCACTCTGAGCAAAAAGTCGAGGAAAGAGTAAAATAATCCTAAACATATTTCATGAATTTTCCTTTGAGGACAAAAGCACCCATAGTACGAAAATCCAAAGCCAAACCAAATGAGGAATAACATACTCGATACTCGCAATAATACAGGATCAAAGAGCTCTCGTACACCACGATGCTTGTTAAATTTAGTTGTTTCCATTGGCTTTAACCGCATTTCTTGATCGAGCTGGATATTATGCATTGAAGCAACTGAACGAAGAATCGACAATGCTTCATCAAGACGCATTTGATCACAAAGCCACTTAGGCGATTCAGGCATCCAATAAAACGAAACAAGAACCAATAGTAGAGGAATCGTGCATAGACCTATGACTTGTTAAATGAAGAATAACCTAGCTTGTTACCTGTAAGCCAACGCCAGCCAAGGTTATCAATAACTAACCAAGCTAGCATAGCAACAAATGCAATTCCAAAGGTCCAAAATAATTGAAAGCTCATGAGAACCCGTCCCCGCTGATCATCAGGTAAAAATTCTGCCATCAAATCAAAAGGAATTAAAGATCCTATCGATTTGCTATGTTGAAATTACACAAAAGATAACTTACCAGCTACACCAAATCCAACAAATGCTCTGCAAAGCATGAGGTAGTAAACATTTGTAGCAAATGCCGAAAGTAAACCAAATACTGCAATGCACAAAGTAGACCACAAGAATCCCATACGACGACCATACTTATCGCCAAAGAAGCCCCAAAAGAGTGCACCAGGAAGTTCACCAGCAAACACTGCAGCTGTAATTCCTGCTTGTTGTGCGTACGAAAGATTCCACTCATCCTTGACAAGTATTTGTAAAAACGAAAGCAACATAACTTCCACAGCATCCTACATACTGTAAGTCAGCGTATATAACGCAAAATCTTACTGCCATGAACATAAGTCCAGACACAACAAACAAAATTTGTTGGAATCGTCCATACCCGACAAGCTTTATCGCATCATGAATAGAAATTGCATTACCATCCGAACTATCCTCACTCTCATCAGCCTTAACAACACTCGTATCGTCCATAAATATCTCTCCAGCAGCTTCGTCCTTATCTGTCATCGTCACACCGTTGTAGGCTTCAGTTCCAAAATGAACCAGATCCGGAATATTTCCGGATTCAAATAGGAATCTTATTTTCAACGAACTAACGATCCATCACATCAAAACACTCTTTCACGCCCATTTTTTCCATAACCGCAAGCAACACCACTTTATCATTCAATATATCTCCGTAATTCCCACACTTTCATCGCTGTCACGAAATAAAAACCCAAATTACGATAAATTGCGCCTTCACCACTGGCAACACACCTCCCACATCTCATTTAATACCCTTACAGCTTTATAATGTGTGTGAAACCCCTTAAAAAGCTCATTTTGACCTCCTCTTAACGTCTTCTTCAGCTCACTTGTGCACGACTTTGCAAATTTTAAAATAAGATCTTCCGGATATCATCAATTTGAATTTCAAACAATAAATTTTCTTTAAAATATTACATACAAACTTTAAATTTACATTTAGAATTTTAATTGTCTGTACGGTTAATTAGAGGTCATCCGGATAAAGATTTATTTGTGAATTTGCATTGTTTGACGCAAATGGTAGAAGAAAATGCGGCGTTCGTGGTGGAATTTGGTAAAGAAATGTATGAAAAATGGATGAATTTGTATGTTATTAGCTTCAGGATCTTCGTTTCAGCACCCTGTGGAGAATGTGATCGAGTATTCTAAAGCCAGCTATTGGGAGAGCTTTGCAAGACCAATAGAATGTGTTGTGTTGGCTTTGTAAGCGTGAAAATGATCGTTTCTTGACTGCTTGTAGATGTGCAAAGACACTCTTGTCGGAAATACGAATATATAACAAGGTTTGAAGAATGTGGAATTGGAAATTGAATTGTGGATAGAATGCGTTTGCAGTGGATGTTAGTGTGGCGATTGAAAATAAACGAGATGATTATCTTCGAGGTTTTACTAGATGCATTTAATATGATTGAACATTCTTAGTGAAATCGGATGTGCGTTTACCACTTCATCGAGAACATTGCATTAAATTGGGATATTTTCCAGCATGTTTTATTCGGTAGAATATTTGGGTATTGTCATTTATGTGTTTCTAGATTAGAATTCAAGAAGAAATCTCAAAAATCCATTGCTGTTTATGGGTTTTCTGCTGCAATTTCTTGTTGCTTATTTATTTGATTAGAATAAAGCCTATGGGGGTTGCCTGTAAAATTCTTGAACAAGATGGAGGACCATCGCTTTACAATGTTGTTAGCTTTAAAACTGAGGTATTTTGCACTTTTCTTCATACCTTATTATGCGGTAGAATATCCTTTTTGGACCTTCCTTGCCTGCAAGTTTACCTCGTCGTGATTGCTTAAGCGACCATATCTCTGGGTATTGTATAATAAACACATATCCAATTTATTCTCTATAGATCACCTGAATGGATGAAAAAACATCCAAGCTGTTTAGAAGCTCACATTTCCCGTCTTGAACAATCTCTTTTTGGTACTCCAAAGTCGAAATCATGGATGTCCTGACAAGAAATTAATTTTCCATATATTTAACATGCTCTAAGCTAATTTCTTGCTGCTAGCTTGCTTGGCACACCACTCCACAATAGTATTTAACATGTCTTCGTAGTCTTCTTCATTCAAAAGTTCATGTTGACGGCCAGGAACAATTTTGAGTGTTTTGTTTGAACTTGCAGCAGTAGAAAAGAATTCTTCCGACCCACTTGGCAATGCAATTACATCTTTATCTCCATGGAACATGAGTAAATCATGCATAAAGTTTGGAGCTTCGTTCATAGCAGCTTCCGTAGCATTAAAAAACTCATTTGCCCAGCGTGGAGTAAGACCTTCTTTGTACACAGTCGGGTCACGAAGCACACGTTGAAACACAAGGGTATTGTCTGAAAGATGAGGAAGTCCTGGATCTGGGAATCGAATTTTAGGAAGTACTGATGAAAGCAGAGCAGCAAGAGTACGAAGAATCCACGGAGCTGCTTCTGGATCAACTTTAAGAGCTCCAGCACTCAAAATGACCCCAGTCCAAGAGATATCAGTGAATTTTTGCACCGTCAAGACAGTAATCACCGATCCCATTGAATGTCCAAGGACAAAGCGAGGTAGATTTTTTAATTGTGTGCCACTGGGAATATTCATGTTTGTCTTTTTGGAAAATTCTGAAGTGCTATCCAAAGCCAAAACATGTTGCATGTATTGATGATAATCGTCCAAGTAGTCTGCAAATTTTTCAACATACAATGGATCTCCTTCACTCAAGCCATGACCCTATTTATGTTATGCTTATTTAAAGAAATAATCAATTACCTGGTGATCCATGCCGAACACAGCGAAGCCATGCTGAGCCAAGAAATACCCAACGTGATCATATCGACTAATGTGTTCTTTAAAACCATGAATGAGGAAAATTACACCCTTCCATGGCTTGGCTTGAGGTAACCACCATTTGGTAAATAGCCATAAATTTCCATCAGCCGAAGGAAAAAATTGGGGAAAACAAGCATGTTCATGAGGATGCGATTTTACGTTATTTTCAAGAGCAAGTTGGGTTCGAGGAAGAATATGCTTTGGATTGCTTGCAGCCTTGAGAGTTTTTACTATTTTCAAGACTACGTACAGCAGAGCAAGTCGACCAAAGAGATCCAACTTGGACGCAATTTTCCCGATCAAATTGACAAGAACCATCAAGAGCAGATATGAAATTGCCTCGATCTTACAAATCAAATGCTGCGTCAACAAACAGCACATCATCTTCTCCCAGCTGGAATACCATTAAAATCAATGACAAAATCCTCCATTTTTCATTTTCTTATTCTTATTCGATTGTTTAAGTGATCAAGCATGTCATCATGACAAATTGACAGTTACTTTGTATACCGTAGCAATGAGTCTTTTCTATAAGCTTTTAGATCTTACACGATTGTCATTTTCATCGTCAATTATTCAAGAGATTAAAAAGAGTGGGACTGCAACTGGATCAAAAGCTGGTTTTAAAAAAGCAAAGTGCAAAGATGATGATGCTGCGTGTGGTTATTATGATGGTAAGTTGGTTCCATATAGTTTTCTGCTTGATAGAAGAAGTTTGCACAATTGAAAATGATAAAGTGAAGCTATCTAATGGAGTATTAATGCCTTGGGTCGGTCAAGGTTTAGCAGGTATGAAAGGAGATACGACAATAAAATCAGTTAAAATGCATTTTAATCATGGTTTTCGAGCATTTGATGGAGCTCAAGCTAAAGAATGGTATGATGATGTTGCTGCTGGAAATGCCTTAAATGATATTTTACAAAATTCTATATCAATCAAACGAGAAGATGTCTTTATTGTATCAAAAGTTCATCCTGCTTATCTCAATCGAGTCGAGACTGCTGTTCGTGAAATGTTTACATCTTGGCACTTGAATTGGGCAAAAGATGCCATAGATCTTGTGTATTTACATTACCCAGAGTGTGGTGATTGGATTCCCGACTGCCATGGACAACCTCGTGGAGACTGGAAAAGTGCTTGGAAAGATTTGGAAAATCTTTATCATGATGGAAAAATTCGTGCATTGGGGGTCTCTAATTTTAATTTAAACCAACTTCAAGAGCTATGGAGTGTTGCAAGTATACCTCCACACGTCGTTCAAATTTGGATTGATCCCTTCCACCAAGCAAAGCCTGAAGGTTCTTTGTTCCTTGGAAATGGTGGAGTCGTAGTTAGCTATTCATCATTGGGAACGCAATGGCTTCGACCACCTCTTTACAAAAATCCAGTTATGTCCAACCCACTTCTAAAAACCATTGCGGCTAAGCATCAAACTTCAGTGGCTTTAGTTGTCTTGGTCTATTTCCTTCGTCAACACATTGCTGTCATTCCTCGCAGTACTTTCATCGAACATATTAAAGCCAACTCACAGCTATTAAATCCAAATTTCGTCAATTCGATTCTTGATGCATCAGATATAGCAGCTATCGATGCCTTGGACGGACAAATAGAGTTAGCTTAAACATATAAATGGATTTACCAACACACAGTAGTTTAATTTTGTATTCTTGTGAATTACACTAACCAAGTTTAGGAATCTAGCTTCCTATTGCTTGTGTTGATTTTTCAATGTAAGAATCCATAATAATGTACCCTTTAGAGTCTACCAAGTTTGTGGACTCTGGCAGCATGTTAATCATTATGTCATACCTTCTGGTGGGAGTACTTTAAAGTCGAAAACAATAAGACATCTATATTGAAAATGATCAAGACAATGAATCTATCTTTTATCAAGTGGATGCAGATTGTATTTAGCCAAGCAAAATAAAGGGTAGCTCAGATGAATCAATTTTAATGACGACGATTTTGAAAAAACAACTTTGCACCTTTAATTGTCAGCACATTGGTGTTATCCTTCATATGTTGGATAAGTAGAGTTTGTTTTAGTCATTAGGACGAACTACTTTGTTCAACTGACTTTGGTGGGCTACAAGATGGAAAAGCTAATTGACGCAATCGCCATGATAATTCCAATTGTTCCTTTGCAGTAGGAAGGCTGGATTCATCCAAAAGATGAAGCTCTTTAGCATTTGTTAAAATACTTCGCCTAACTACTATAAAGCAAAGAATTTATATCAAATTTACCTTCTACCTCTTGGACTATCAAATCTTGCTGGTACTGTTGATTTTGCTGGAGTTGGACACAGTTGATGATCGATACGTTGTAAAACAGCAAGCCATTCAGTCTTTTTTGAATGATGACATCGTCCTAAATCCATTGGGAGATGTCCTCTTTTTCCACATCGACTACAACGTAAATTTCCCATTCGTAATAAATTCCATGTCCTATGGCATACTTAAAATCACAATAGTAATTGATAGTATTTACATTGCAATATGGGCATCAGGGTATCTAGACCCAAATTCAATTCTTTCTTTTCTCCATTCATCCCTGTCATTTGACATGGATATTAATTTGGCTTGCATATCTAAAGCACTTTCAATCGGATTAGAGCCCCCAACAGTAGCTTCATATAAGTGTTTCTATATACACTTTAATTAGGACTCACAAGCATACTTTACATCGATAGCCAAGGCAAAGACTTCGGTCACTATTTCATGTTATAATCTACGGGTAACTTAATGTTATACCAGCTTTAATATCAAAATGCCCCATCATGGATGGCCGAAAGAATGCATATTCATCTAGTTCATTATGTGAGTCTTATTGATGTTTATTCGCAATACTAGCAATATCACCAGGACCAAGTAGCATTAATTCAATATTTACTTTGATTTCTGATTTTGTGGCAGTACTCGTTGGAGGTATAGAACCATGAGTTTGAGTGACGTTCAAATTATATTTTTCCATGGCTTCTCCAAGGACAATTATATACATGACTTTCGTTACTGTTCCTGCTTTGTACAAGTAATCCTGCGAGCTGTTCGTCAGTTTAGCATTAAAAAAGATTACTCTACATTAATGCGAAAATGCATTGACTTCATTTGAGATACAAACTTCATTTTATCTATTTAATTGCAGTCCTTATAGTCTTGATAATGTACCTGGTTTTGACCATTTTTGAAACAGGACCATAAAGTCGAGAATTTCTGCTTGAGCAAAATGTGATGCTTCCATAGAAACATTGCGAATAAGTCGTATATAATCTGCACGGCCAAGAAAGATAACACAACACTCTGGTGTTTCCTCGGATACGACGACTGTAGCTGTTCGACGAGCACTTGGATTTGCTATCAAAACTTCAGCAGTGCATTAAGTATTAAACATACTTAGGACAACTTCACCAACGATCGAGCCTGGTTTTAGAGTAGTCATAAAGGTGCCAAAATTCAATGTTGATGTAGCCTAAATAATTCATTCAAATAGAAATTGTTTAGGTAATCGTACAAGACGATATTGAGTCTCAATATCCTCACTCGCGCCAAGAAAAGTATCTTCTTTTCGTATGTAGACATCAACAGTACCATCTATAATAATATAACAACGATCACCTGTATCACTTTGTCGTATTAATATTGCTCGACCTGCAAATTTATGAATTTTATCATGAATAATCCAAATTACTAGGCAACTTTATTAGACGCATGTGACGACAAATCTCACGACAAACATATTCATGTGACGAGGCAAAGATTTTTGTCTACAAATATATCAAGTTAACATATGAGAATATCATAAATCTTACGCCAGTACAGTGTACTTTCATCCAACCATAAATTAACATGAGAAGTAAATATTGTCAAGGAGCTAAAGATATGAAAACAATGAGAAAGTAATATTAAGAAAAAGGATATCAGCATCGCTTCTTGTGTTTGGATCTTCCATTAGTGCTTGCTTTAACATTTCCAATTCATCAAGTTGGGCATCAATTTTTTCTAACTCAGGCCGACGAGGTACTTTGTGTTGAAAACTATGACGATGTTCGCTGTCTCTTCGCTTAGAAGCGATGTTTTTGTTGGAAACTCGTCGCTTTGACGCGAGTTGAGGTAGCACCGGATTAAGTGTACTTTCCATTGATAGCGTTTCGAGTTAGTTTTCTTGGAAAAATACAACAAATTATCAAGTGTTTAAGATCACAGGTATGTGAAATTAATCTTTAACTCATAATAGTTGATGGTAGGAAGGAATGGCACGAGAAAGACAAGAAAATTATCAAGTTGATTCACCTATGATTAACCCACTTCATGAAAAGTTTGATTCTTGGCTTGCATCTACTTTTCAGTACTCCTATCAATTAATTCTAAGCTAAAACCATGTAGGAGTCCTATACGAAAACCAAAGAGTAAACGTCAATCACGATTACTTCGCCCTCTACTTGGTCATGCAAGTTCCTTACCTGCACTACAAGCAAATGAGCCAAACATTATCGATGACACCAATAATCGGTATAGTGGTTATTCACCAACTTTTTATCATCGAGTAATACACTTAGGATTAAAAGGGTATTACCATCGATTGAATCGATTCAAGTTAATCGTTTTAACACTTTACGTCAAGAAGCAAGCTATGGGTTATGGACATATCTGCGTTCATCAATTCGACCTGGGTTAGCTTTCACACCACAATTTTCATCCCTTAGCTCAACACAAGTAAATATTCCAGTAACATTTATACGTGAAGAGCAAGGTATTTATCGTTTAGTATATTCGAACTCCGAGCACATGATAAAAACTCACGTTTATCCATCTAAATCTGCTGTGGAACAAGATACAACACGTATTGTTCGTCTTCTAGTTCGTCGACCAAGTAGATTTTGTGCTGTAGTCAAAATCTTTGAACCAGCAACTCAAACAAATAAACTTGAGCTGCTCGAGACAAAACAAGAGGTTTTACGTGCTATAAAAGCATTACTTTTGGCCACATCAGGCGTATTTGGCATACAAGAATTTATACCTTCCAAGTCGCAAAAGTTATCAATGTTGGTGCGTTGTGCGTGGCATAACAACAAATCTACAAATAATATCGCTTGGGTATTAACTGATTCGGTACATTCCATTGTTAACACCCACGATGCTCAAGCTTGTCGAATTGACAAAGTTGTCTCAAGGTAAGAAATCACATTAAGACTGTTGCTAAGATGATTATAGTTCATCTTGGGGAAAACCAAGGGAATTAACACAGGGCCTAGCAAACGATCTTACAATAGCTACCTCGGTTTGATATGAACTCTGGTTGAATTGGTAAATGACATCAACTAGTTAAAATTTCAGTCTCTCGTTGCTGATTTTGTTCAAGATGATGAAGGCTCGTGGTGGTGTTTGCAAGTGAAAGCATTTCGTTTGAGTGAAACAAAATTACCTGCAACTCCACCACCACCAGCTCTATTAATGAAATGTCCAGGTCATTTATGCGAACCCAATGTACAAAATGATAAAATGACAAATACAATTCTCTACAAGGTACTTGATGCATTGCAAATCTCCAAATATTGTCATTAGGACATTCTCTATGGTAACTTTGTGGCACAAAATACTGATCATCCTGTCATTCAAGAAGCTTATGATGCATACTCCAAGCAATTATCACGAAAAGTGCGCAATCAATTGTACAATCGAGTAAATGTATGCACAAATTGTTATTATCGGTATATGCAATTCCAGCAAGAGAAAGATAAAGTTGTTCGAAATGAGAAAACTATTGATGATCTTTTGGTATCAATGGAATCGATGATATCGCCACTGCCTGAAAGCTCTACAGTGGTTGAAAATCCAAAAGTATTGGAGCCTGAAAATAGCACCCTACCAGAGACAATTGAAAATCCTATTGAAGCAACAGAGTTGGCTCAATGTTTTGAATTTAATAATGAAGAAGCCTCGAAAACAAATCAATTGGAATGTGAACAAAGTACTCCAAGAGAGGCATTGTCTATGAAAAATTTTGAAAACTCAAATTTAACTGTTCCACCTGAAATCATTGAGAATGAACTAAGAGATAAACCAAACTTACAATTTCTTCCAGAAATCAATGAGAATGAACCAAGAGATAAACCAAACATACAAGTCCTTTCAGAAATCATTGCAAATGATCAACCAAAAGAAAAGTCAAGTGTAAACGTAGTGGATGCTTTTTGGCACCAATTTCAACCCAAAATATCCATCCAAGAACCCAAGCAAACTCCAATCCAAAATCCTCAATCTGTTGTTGTCTTACCCAAACATTACATGACAATTCAAGCAAAAACTATTTTCTTTGACGATCAATACAAACAATCAATCCTATTGGAAATTCAAACGATGATGAATGATTTCCACACCGTAATTGTGTCAGCAGATGAAGAAGAGAATGCATTGATCGCATTACAATCACTTTTCTTGGAACTTCAAGACAATTGCATTGAAGGAATGTATGGACTTGATGGTATCAGTACAAATAGTAGCAATGGCAAACTTCAATTAACCCTAACACCTCATCTAGCTACTAAATAGAAAAAATCATTTTTATATTGTGGACAATATTGTCATTTTTTCTTTTTGTGAAAAGAAAAAATATGACGTAGTAAATTCTTGTGGACAATTTTGTCATATTTCTTTTTTATGCAACAAACCAAATAAATTCCTGTCACAAGAGAGTCATTGGTGGATTTCATGTAGTTTTAGTTGTTCTGATTGATTTTGTCCCAGTTTACGTCTTGAGTAGTCACATCGTTTACGCTAAACAATTCAACGCTAATCTCAACGATATTCAATGGAAACATTACGAACCATTCATTTCCAAAGCTACTTTCCCCTGGAGTTCAGCGGATGTTCCTCGACCATCATTCCATGAAAAGCACTAAGAATGTTTGTAATTGAACTTGAATATGATTGGTTGTATGCAAGGATTCTTTAACCAATCATTAGTTTGCAGGAAAGGTATATAAAAATTACCTTTTTCCATGGAGTGGAAAATACATGATTTTCTATTTAACTTATGGGATAGATCAAGTTGACTGAAGATGCAAGTGTTTATGCGATCACTTGTCTCGAGAAAAGAATGCTGTCCCATGGAATAGCTCGAAATTGTTTTAAACAGTTTTAAACAATTTTTGCTATTAAAGCTTGGTTGGTCATTTGTTAAGTCTACAAGTGCAACAAAATGGCGATGAAACCTAGTGTGAAATCGGCGCCTATTTTCTTACAAAAAACCTTTCGAATGTTTCAAGAAGCTCCTCCTGATGTTGCTACATGGAATCAAGATGGAACAACAATTCGTATTCATGTGCCTCATCAATTTGCTACATCAGTTTTGCCACGGTACTTCAAACATAACAATTTTTTAAGTTTTGTCCGTCAACTCAATTTCTATGGATTCCGTAAATGCAAGTCCACTGCAGGCGCAAGTAAAGAAGATTCTGAATGGTGGGAATTTCACCATGATAAATTCAGTCGTGAAGAGCCTCATTTAATGCAAGAAATTCGTCGTAAATCTACTCCAGAGCCTGACCACCCAAAAGAAATTCAAGCTCTTAAACAACAAATTGCTGGATTGCAAACTCAATACGATAGTTTGACTCAATGTATTTCCAATTTGACAGGTCAAATTGAACAATTGGTACAGCTCCAAACAATGCCAGCCGCAAAAGAAGATGATGATATGAGCATTGTGTCGTCTGATGATGAACGTATGAGTATTTGCTCTGATGTAGAAGACGCATTTTGTAATGATATGGCAATGTTGGAAGTCTGTAGTTCGGATGAACTTGCTACAATTCAAGACATGGTATCTATATTCCAAACGCCTAATGCCCATTCTTACTTTGAAGATTTCAATCACCACGTGTCGTTAAACAATTAATTTAAAATCTGTCTTGAGAATTCTCAGGAATGTTGTTATTTGTGACTCTTTTGACTGATTCGAAACGTTTTTGTGGATCATCAAACGTTTCTAGTAACTCTTTTGACATATTTGAAACGAATATGTGACTAGAAAGTGATCTTTAATGGTTTCTTGAATCTGTACATAACACTTCTGGTAAATATCCAAAATAAATTGTTGATCGATGAATGAGGCAAGTAAAATGCATTGGATTGTAAGCATTCTCACACCTACCAGTTGCTCAAATCCCAATTGTCTCGATGATAGCTACACCTAAAGATGGGGTTGTGCCTGCTGTGGTCACGTTAGCTGTTGGAGGTTTTCTTTATCATCAACTCTCATCAACTCCTATTGCTCGTCCACAACAATTTTCAACGATAGATCATTCCCAAGCAACTGCACAAAATGGAGCTGTGTACCAAGACTTGAAAGGGCTGGATAATGCACCCAATTTTACTTTGAGAGATAAATTGGTGCAAACAGTCAAGGAATTCCCTGAAAAACCATTCTTGGGTCATCGTCCTATTGATGCAGATGGCAATGCTGGACCATACACCTGGCAAACCTATGGACAGGTATGCTATCATAGAATTTTTAGTATTTATTTTGTCCTAGTGTTATGAACGTATCGAATGCATTGCATCTGGACTTGCACATGAAAAAATGCTTGAGCCTACTGCTGATGGCAATACATTCCTCTGCATTTACATGAAAAATCGTCCTGAATGGGTACTTGCACAATATAGTGCGTATTACCTTGGTGGCACTATTGTTCCTATCTATGATACACTTGGGCCAAACGCAACATCTTTTATTTTGAATCAAACGTTGGCTTCGACAATTGTTTGTACGACTGCTGAAGTGAACAATGTTCTTTCAAAGGCTAAAGCAGTGCCTACTTTAAAGAACATTGTACTTTGTGATGTTTCTGTTATCAACAATGAGTTGCAAACGAAAGCTTCAGAATTGGGTATCAAGTTGAGTACAATTTTGGATATCGAAGCAACTGGTCGTCAAAATAAGCAAGAAGCTGTTGATATTTCACCAAGTTCTGTTGCAATTTTGATGTATTAAGAAGAATTGCAATTGTATTCTAACTTAATTAAATAGGTACACAAGTGGTACAACAGGCAACCCAAAAGGTGCTCTTTTAACTCACGCCAATATTAACGCTGTTCGAATTGCAAACCATGCTCGAGTTGAAATTGGCGAAGCATTAGAAATGCTAAATAAGCACCCAACAACTCTCTCGTACTTGCCTTTAGCACATATTGCTGAACAAACTTTGCAAGCAAGTTTAATTCACAAAGCTGGTGGAATTGGTTTTTATCAAGGTGATCCATTAAAAATTCTTGACGATATCCAAGCACTTCGTCCAACAATTTTTGCAAGTGTTCCTCGTCTTCTTAATCGTATTTACGACAAAGTCATGGAAGCCGCCTTGTCTGCTGGAGGATTCAAAACTTGGCTTTTTATGAAAGCTCTTACAACCAAAGTAAGCAATCTTCAAAGTGGATACCCAACACACGCTCTCTACGATCGTTTGGTGTTTTCCAAGGTACACATCTCTAAATCGTGTTTTCTTTAAAAAATTTGTAGCTCCGAGCCAAACTTGGATTAGATCAATGCAAATTATTTTTTGTTGGGGCAGCCCCACTTTCTCCTGCAGTCTTATCATTCTTTCGAGTAATGCTTAATTGCATGTGCCTTGAAATTTATGGACAAACTGAAGCTTGTGGATGTGTTACCATGACAGACCACCGAGATCTCATTGCTGGTACTGTTGGTTCTCCTTTAGCTTCAGCTGAATTGAAACTCGTATCTGTGCCTGACATGGGGTATATACAATTTGTTTTACATTACTTGATTTTGGTGTAGATACAACGTCACTGATACTGTGCATGGTGAAGGCAACCAAGCTATTGCTGTATGTGGACGTGGTGAAGTTTGTATTCGTGGTCCATCGCTTTTCTTGGGATATTTCAAAAAACCTGAAATGACTGCAGAAGTTATGGACAAAGATGGCTGGGTACATTCTGGTGATATCGGAGTATGGACCACGGATGGTCGACTCAAAATTGTTGATCGCAAGAAAAATCTATTCAAGCTTTCACAAGGTGAATACGTGGCTCCTGAAAAAGTTGAAAACGTCATTCAATCGTCTACTTTGGTGGCTGCAGCATTTGTATATGGTGATAGTTTGCGTTCTTCATTAGTTGCTGTAATTGTTCCTGATGAATCTGCGATTACTAATTTGGCTGCTACTTTGAATTTGTCTGGTACCATTGCAGACTGGTGCAAGTCCCCAAAGGTATTAAGCTCGTTAACTCATTTCACTTACAATGGATTAGATCAATGAACGTATTCTGCAAGATATTGTACGTGTGAGTAAAGCTGAAGGATTGTTTGGATTTGAGACTGTTCGAGCGATTCACCTCGAACCTGTTCCATTTTCAGTTGATAATGGACTTACTACCCCAACATTCAAGCTCAAGAGACATGCTGCAACAAAAATTTATGCTGGTGAAATTGATGTATTGTATGCTACACTTGCCTAAATTTCATACTCTTGAGTGTATTATCAAGTAATAAATGAAATGTTCTTTTGATTAACCCAGTTCATACCAGACCTAGTCAAATATAATACAAAATAGAACCACCTCAAATTACTATTGTTTCAATCGTGATGAAATCATTGACAGTACATCTTGTAATATTGTTTTATTTCATCTACTCCAATTGCTCATTTCGAGGGCATGATTGTGACAAAAATTATATTGATTCAGTTAAGTAGTATAAAGATTTTGAATAAATAACCATGTTATCCATGGATAATCTAAACCCGTGAAGCCAAACAACATCAACACGAGTATCCATGTAGCGACCACTTTGCATTTCAGACTCAATACCGGCTACACAACCACTCCTAAAGAAAAGATGATGTGAGTGTACTGATTGATGTGTGGGATGGGTATTTACACTCAGTCATTTTTTGTTAGAAAAATATATTTTGATTGAAATTGCTTTATATTCAAAGTGATGATCTTAAAGATTGTTATATCACAAAGAATATCATTTCTTGCTATGACAATGGTACCGTAATCGTAAAAGCAATCAAAAGTAATCAACTGATCCTTTTATTAAACTGTGATTACGCAGAAAAGAAAGTGAAAAGTCCGAGTTCAGCGAGCTTCCATTCATCAAATCCCAATTTTCCCAATGATTACTACACCAAACGATGTGGTTATGCCCGCTGCAATTACAGTAGCTCTTGGTGGATTGCTTTATCATCAATTCTCATCGACTCCTATTACTCGCTTTGACCAATATTCATCCATTGATTATTCTCAAGCAAACGCAGAAAGTGGACCT
>JNBS01001763.1:0-24859 GCA_002081575.1 Thraustotheca clavata | reverse complement strand
AATTAGCTTACAATTTAATTCCATAATGAGCTGAACGAATATGAGCTGTACAACTGGAGTATAGTTCATATTCGTTCAGCTCATTATGTAAACCGTTTATTGCATCCTTCAAAAGAGCAAACAAAAGGTTTTTCTTGGATGTGTGTTCGTATATGATGTGTGAATGACATTTACAAATTTTGCCACAATAATTGCATTGATGTACATGTTTTAACGGTGGTTGTCCAAAGCAATTAAATGACGCCAAAATTCATCATTAATATCAAAGTTAGGTTCGTTAGTATAGTTTGTAGTTGTTTAAAATGACGCTAATGGGATAATGATTGATTAAAGTTTGTAGTAAATAGTACTGTTGTACTAGATTTCAACTGTTTATGTAAGCACTTTACCCGTCAGAGGTGTTGTCCATCATAGCTAACGTCATCGTGACTTGAGACGAAAACGATGTTGCACATGATAAACTTTCTACATATAATAAATTGTACATTGATTGAAAATGAATTAAAGTAGATATAATAGATGGATTAATCAGATTCAGTATGAAGAATACGTCCATCCATTCATCAGATATGAAAGCTATGGGACTAAACTTGAAGATACGTGTGTCACAAGTGAATAATCAATCACACTTCATAAGCAAGTGACAGAACTGTTAATTTTCTTGATTAAGTAGTATATCTAATCATTCAGTATGGGTGTGTCTATAATGACAAGAGGGTTTTCTACCCATCTTGATTTGACATGTCTAGAACTTATTATTCCAGGTCAATGGATGTGCGATCGGTACGTATTTGCACATCGTTGCATAGTGTTAAAGAATTCCTTATTGTACGGTATGAATTAAATATTTTCGTGGTTTAGAATCAAAGAAAAGGTTTTGGGAGCTTTGAGGAGTTTAATTGATTGCACACATTGTAGAGGAATTGATTTCATTAATGTAATGTTTTGTGAGGTAAAAGGATATGAGATAATATGAAAATGTAAAAAGATTGATTAAATATTTATTGTTATCTTCTACTTCTAATTGTTATTCCTCATTGCTTTTATGAGTTTTACTGTGTCGGATTAAATTTACTTTTTGTCCAAATCCTTTTCCACATAATTCACAAACGTAAGGACGATTTCCAGTGTGTGTGTATGAATGTTCTTTAAGCGATGTGCTATGAGAATAACGTTTGGTACATCCTGGAAATTTACAAGCATAAGCCTTAACACCATAATGAGCTGATCGAATATGAGCCGTACAATTTGAACTTTGTGTAAATCGTTTATTACATCCTTCAAATGTACACATAAAAGGTTTTTCTTGTGTATGCGTTCGCATGTGATGGACAAGTTCCGAATTACATTTACAAAGTTTTCCACAATAGCTGCATTGATGTTGTTTTTTCGTTGTTGGTCTTGTACAAGATGAAGTAGAAGATGAAGCTTGACTTAAAATATCATCATCCAAAGCAATTAAATGATGCCAAAATTCATCATCAATTTTTAATCGTTCAAAATCCAACTCGTCTGCTTCATTTTGTGATAATTTGTTCATTGCAATCAACGCCAACATAAATATCTAGTTGCAAAATTCAAAATGAAAAAATTAAACTACGGGTAATCGTATAGGATAACTTGAACAGCTGAATGTGATTGGGTTTTTTGTTAAGGGCAGGCTAGTGGTAAAGCACAGCTGATTCTAATTTTTTTAAGCACACGAGTTGCAGTCCCACATTTGACTCAACTGCCTACTTGTTATCCCACATTAAATGATTTGGATGGTTCTTGTACTGCGTAAACTAACCGTGACAAATTAGTGGTAAGAAACTCAATCACAGGCGCATTTGCCGCATGGATTGAAGACAGAAAAAGTTTACTGTACATCCTCAGTAATATGTTCAGTACTAGTGGATAAGTTTGGTGCTTTGCTTGAAGATACATGAGAAGAATGTTATCATGCAAAACTGGACACGACCATACAAAATCTAGTCAGTACTGGATTTATTTGATATTAGCCGCAATTCTAGTACGGTGAGAATCCTTAGACGATCCACAAAACAATGGATACGATGCTACTGAATGAGTTATTCGCGCTGGTTGTAAGCTTGACGTGACTGGGTGACGACATTTGAGTTTACATCATACATCAGGTGTCGCATCGATCAGGTAAACTAAATCAAATATGAGGTGGACTAAAAAAAATTTTGTGTGAACTCTGTGGTACAAATATCTGGTTTACACACAAATATTCTTACTATAGCTCTTTATTATCCATTAAAAGATTTCAACCATATCAAGTGGTGGTGTACCTAGATATTAAACACTAATCGAGCATGGTAATCTTTGGATTACAAATCATCAATGTCCAAGGCATTTGGATCAGTGTTGACTGAAGTACTCGGCACTTTCTCAAGGTCAGACACTAGTGGAATGTATGGACGTGTGACTACGTGAGGTAATTTAAGCAATGCTAAAAGTGCATCAGTTTGAGGATTGCCAATGGTCACAATGGGATTCTTGCTGGAAAATGCTGGGGCTGTCATTGCAAATGGTAAGATCCATGCATTTGGATTATCAGTACGGTCAGGATTGAGTTTAGCATGTTGTGTCAAATGATCATTTATCCACTTCACATCGTCATTTTCAATTACAACATCTTCAAAAGGAACTCGAGGCCGTAGACGAATGTTGGACGCAATATGGTGAGTACCACGAAGTACCGCAAGCCATTCAGGATCCAAGTTCAAAATCACACCAGTGTTGGGTCCTTTATATGGTAAAGAAGGTTCGATATCAGTCACCTGCATAAAATCACGGTGTGGCAAACATTTGTCCAAAGCAAGGAATTTTGTCATAGTTGGAGCTTCAGAGCCTGGCTCATGGTGTACAATAGCAGCAAATTTAACATGCATGTGACCAGAAAACCAGTATTTTGGTTTTAAAGTATGCAGTAGATATTCATTTGGCTGCGAACCAAATTCTCCACGTGCTATTTCATCTTGAAGAAATGGTTTTTTACGCAATAAAATATCTGTACGTCCATATCTTTCAATGCCTCGAGGCCAGTCATGGGATAACATGATATCAATTGGCGATTTTTCTTTTAAATGAGCTAATTGATATACTTGATATTCACGAACATGGTACACACTTCGCATTGTAGATTGATCATAAGGATATGCTTCATGATTGCCATACGTGTAGTCTTGAGATTTGTAAATACCCGATAAACCAGCAATACGAATCCCATTTACTTGCACAACGCCAGCAGCACCAAGGTAAAAAATATTTGGAGCTACATACCCACCATAATAGAGATCTTGGAGATAGTTAGAAGCTTCATGATTGCCACCGATAAAGATTGTTAGTACCGGAGCCACTTTCTTTCCTGAATAATACTCGTGAAAGACTCCTAGTTCACGATACTTTGGAGGACATGCCATGCAATTCATATCCGTCTCATTGCGAAAACTTTGAAAATCCCCACAGCATAAAAGCAATTGAATAGGATTCGATTCATCCATCGTATTAATATGTTCTATCGTTGCGTACATCGCATCGAGTTGTCCATGACTGCATCCAACTACAGCAACACGCATGCCACTGATTAAGAAATTAATTTCGGCATCTAATGTTGTACAATTCGGCATTGCCATTTTTAAGTGTCGTAAGTGCCGAATATAAGCGGAATTTGATTGGTACTTCAAAGTACTAGTACACATGAACAACTCAACATTTCTATTCATTAAGGTCGCTCTCCGATATTGTACAGCATTTTATTTTTAAAGAGATAGCAGCTAATGCTGCATAGGATTTCCTTTCACTTGTCCCCTTTCACAAGAAATATTCATTTAAGAAGTTTTAAGAATTAAAAATTTGAACATCCGCTACTACGAGCACTCTGCGGTAGTGCAGTACGTCCATTTTATCATTATCTGAATGCAAACACTGCGGTAGATAGATATGTGCTTGTCTTTTTCATTGTTTTGTTATTACCTCAAGAATAGATGGATTCATTTTTAGAGGTATGTTGAATATCAGATAATTACTCTTAATAAAAAGCGTGCAAACAACATTGCCTTTCTAAAGAGACGATACTGACGATGAGTTATCTATTCCAATATGTTGCTCAAAGACTGCAAACGCTTTGCGAAATGCGTTTACATTTTCATTCTATCAAGAATAGTGGATACATTCTCAGAGGTTTGTTGAATATCAAACAATCTTTGTAAAAAGCGTGCATATAACATAGTCTTTCTATAAAGACGATACCATTGAGTTATCTATTGCAATAAGTTGCTTAAAAACTGGAAACACTGTCAAAATGTTCATGTTCCCTTAATCATATATGTGAACAAGTAGCCTGCATAATTTTATTCCTCCAGTATACAAAGATCAAATGATATAATTCGACAATGATTAAATAGTGTTCATTTGACAATTGGATCGCAGGATGCATGGTCAGATGATGATGATGCATCCTCCTCATGGATATGAGTATTACGAGCAATATCCTGACAACGAAGAGTGGGCAGAGATCATACGTGTAGCTCCAACGAATGCTAATGAGGTTTGCACTGCTGTGGCGTTCGATCCGTGTCAAGAGCTCGTCTGGACGGGATTTTCGACTGTAAAACTTCTTTGCCCATGCTTAAAGCTTACTTCATAATCATTAGGGACGTATGACAGCGAATTTGTTGCCAACAATGGAAAAGTACTCGAGCGTAGCTTCCAATTCAAGTGCCATCAAGCAGATAATTCCATCCTACAAGTATGCATTCTTAAACTAGCTTTGGTACATTATCCTTGGGCTGTAGTGGTGTAATTGCCATTTCAAACTCAATGGCAGTGCTTCGATCACGAGGATGTGTGCACAATGATACTGTCGTCGCTGAAGCTTCTCGTGCCTTTACAAGTGGTCATTTGCGATCATTTGATGCGAGTAAAACAAGTGATTATCTTCTTCTTGGGAACAATGCAGGATGCGTTGCTGCGTATGATCTACAAGGTCAACTTAGCCACCCTATTCACAAGACTCCAATGCCAGTATGGTCTATGGATTTTTACCATGGAAATAAAATTGCAATCAGTGCCATGGCTTCATGCGAAAGTTCTGCTATGATTTGTGCTGGGAGCTCCACAGGGCAACTTGATCTCTTTGATGGCAGTCTTCGTTCCCATCGTGTTGAATATTCGATTCCTAATGCTCATAAGGGAAGCATCGTTGCCATGGATATGGTAGGAAATTATATTTTAACTTGCGGAGTATCTGCTCGATCTATTAATCCTTACGACAAGAACGCCCCGCTTAAAGTAATTGCAATGGATCAGTCATCAACGTAATGATATTTGTAGATTTATCCTGATCCTCTTGTGAAGCTTTTTGACCTTCGCACAATGGGTCTTATTACATCTATTCCATTTCCTTCATCAGCTCATTTACCTCCATCGTTTGTTCGCTTCCAAGCTCTTGCTGAAGGAAGTCACTTTTACGCTGCAGATAAAGGAGGGGAATTCTACCTCTTTGATGTTACTGAACCACGACAATGTCATTATATACCTGTGGGTCCTCTTGCCAAGAACATGTCTGCAATGGAAATTGCTCCTTCTGGGGAATTACTTGTGTGTGGCAGCCAAGATGGCTCTGTAGTGGTATTTGATAGCACACAGTCAACAAGTCCACGAGCTTTACTTGATGATCCCATTGTACCACTAGCCTTTCCAGCATCATATCGGGCACCACCTCTTGCTTTATCCCCTCTTGAACCTGCTCCTGCTTCTCGTTACCTCTTTCGTCGAACTGTGAATGACTATGGAGAAGAAATTACTCCACTTTCAGCATGGTTACCACCTCAAATGGACACTGCATTAAAACATCAAATGACACTAGTCGTTGCTCCTAAGCCAACTAAAGTCCTTTTGCCAGAATTCGCCCAAAAAATTCAGCAAAAAGACAATATTGTATGACTTTACCAAAACAATGTAATTGATATATGTGCATTTAGGGCTTTACACAACTAAATGGAACTACGCAAAATTCATTTTTGTATGGAAAAGGAAAAGCTCAAGTTTTTGCTACAATTGATCCTCGATTTGTTGACAAAAAGATCACCCATCGCACAGCTCAAGCTAAATCCTTTGATGAATCCGATCCTTGTCATGTTCCGCCTCGGTACTTTTTACACTTACTTATTTTACTGAGTTCATGTAGGTACAAATACAAGGAAATTAAAATGAACAAACATGGCACTGACGGCTTCATGTT
Source organism: Thraustotheca clavata (assembly GCA_002081575.1). Taxonomy (NCBI): domain Eukaryota; phylum Oomycota; class Saprolegniomycetes; order Saprolegniales; family Achlyaceae; genus Thraustotheca; species Thraustotheca clavata. The sequence continues at coordinate 18,609 of JNBS01001763.1, read as the reverse complement.
TGACTTTGCCAGACACAATGCAACGCAATTTGTCGGACTTGAAAATACTTTACCATTTTCTTACATGAACTCAATGCTTCAAATCTTGTACTTTATTCCCCAAGTTCGACAACATGCTTTAATGCATTTATGTGAAAATCCTGTGTGTATCGTTTGTGAATTGGGCTTTCTCTTTCATATGATGAATGAAGCTGCAGTAAAAGCCCCAAGGCATGCAAAGAGTTGTCAATTGACAAATTTACTCACAACACTTCGTCAAATCCCACAAGCAGCGGATCTTGGGCTTTTTGATACCTCGCGATCAATTTTACCTCGAGCTGAAGCATTTTTGAGTTTAATGTGCCAAACACTTGACCTCTCTACAATTCAACACAAGGTTCTATCATACCCTCGGGATGAAAGCACAGGGAAAGTATTGCCAAACTTATCATTTGGAGATGTTCTCGAACATAGCTTGAGCACTTTGAATGACGCAAAAAATACGCTATGCCTTTCAACAAATCTTGGGGAATGGCTTTACAATGATGACGTAAAGGATCTTTGGTCAACAGAATTAGCAAATGGTACAAGTTGGCTTCCTACACAATTTCGATTGAATCAAGTTGATGGCAAATTATCTGTGGAAATTCCATCAATTGAAGAAGAATGGTCTCAAACGGACGAAGACTTTGTGCTTGTGGCAGTGGCTGCTGGAGTAGTTCGAGACGTGTCAAAAAGTCATCTTGTGAGTGGGCCGAATGCTCATCTTGTAAGTAAATCTACAAGTTTTCGGCATTAATTTATTTTGTAGATTGCTCACATCCTTGGACCTGAAGTTGGAATTAAATCGTACGAGGAGAATTGGTACTTATTCAATGATTTTTGTGTGACTCCAACTGTGGTTTTGGATGCTGTTGCTTTTCATGTACCGTGGAAATTTCCTTCAGTGCTTGTCTATCGTCAACGATCATCCTTACAACCATCAAATCCCAGTGTAGAGCCTACTGTGAGCATTCCTCCTACAGTCTTTCATGCTCCATCACTGTCATCATCAAGTTCTCCTTTGGTGGATTTGGACTCTTTGCCACAAAAGGGCGATCGTGTTGCAATTGATACTGAATTTGTCATTGTTGAAATGGAAGAAGCCACGCTTCAAACTGATGGCACACGTATTTATCTCCATCTATTTCATCTCAAAGTCATACTTTTGAATAGGCATTGTAACTAAAGAAAGTCGTCAAGCTCTAGCACGTGTAACTTTAATCCATGGTGAGACTGAAGTTGTCTTTGCAGATGATTATATTCTACCAAGCGAACCAGTGCAATTTTCAATTCTTTAAGAGTTCTAATGCTATCTACTTAGGTTGTAGATTACTTGAATCGATTTAGTGGTTTGGTGAGTGAAGATTTAAGTCCAAGTTTAAGTCGACATCAAGTACTTGCTTTGAAGAATGCATACATGAAGCTACGATACCTCGTTGATCGTGGCTGTTTGTTTGTTGGCCATGGACTTGGTAAAGATTTTCGCATTGTAAATTTGTTTGTTCCACCAGATCAAATTATTGACACTGTTGAGCTGTACCAACAACCAAATATGCGAAAGATTGCATTGCGATTCTTGATTGTCTACTTGTTTAAAGCCCACATTCAACTGGAAACCCATGATTCAATAGAAGATGCACGTGCTGCTCTAATGCTTCACAACAAGTACAAGGAATTGATGTCTAAGAATGAATTTGAACGTACACTAATGGAAATTTATGCAGCAGGACGACAAAGTCGTTGGAAAATAGCAGATTTGCAAGTGTAAATGCTCCTAATAATAAAAAATTGGTTGAATAATCTGTCTGCTCCTGTAAAACACAAAGAGAAATAGAGTTGACCGAAGGCAAGAGGTCTCCTGGCATATATTAGCTTTTTTCAGTCGTCGTTCGCTTCATCTGCTTGTCCTACTGGTAGCCATATATCAAGAGAAGCAAGCACTAAACTCTATCCATTAGCTTAATAGTCGGAACCACCGCCGAACATATCCATGCCACCGCCAAGATCAGCTTCTTCTTCTTCTTCCTTCTTCTTGTCTTCCTTAGCTGGGGCAGCATCGCCAGCAGGGGCAGCACCACCAGCAGCAGCAGGAGCAGCAGCACCCGAGGATGGACCACCCGAAGTGATCAATTCAAGCATCTTGCCTTCCTTGGACAACAAGTTGGCAAAAAGCATTGGCCAGTATGGTTCGACTTCATTGCCAGAGGCAGCAATAACGTTGGAGAGGGCTTCTGAGGTGATTTCAACTTCACCATCAAACAAAATCATCGAAGCATAAGCCACGCAGAGTTCATCGTGTTGTTCCTTGGTCAAAGCCATCTTCTTGTCTTCACTGCCAAAAAAGGTCTGTGCTTAGTTACCCACTCATTCTCTTTAAAAAAACCATTGGTTCTCGCTATTTGATTATTTCTTTAAAAATGAATATATTATTCTTAATAAGAGGTTTATCCGGTATAGAAATTAACCAATAAGAAAAAAAAGAATTTTTTTAAACGTTTTTTAAAACACGAGAAAATGTGTTGTAAATTTATTTACCGTTTTTTTGAACGTGAATAACCAGCATCATCAATTTCAACTTTACGATTGATGTATTCTTGTAAATCTTTCGCAGCTCTACAAGAAAAGAATTAGTTAAATTGATAAAATTGTATTGTACTTGTAGTAATTGGTTTCACTTGAATTGTACAACATACAATTTTCACACATGAGATCCAAATCAGCTTTGAATGCTGCTTTGTTGGGATAAACATTATCTTCAATACGTTTTTGAATTGCACTCAAATCAATTGGTTTCTTGACAATATCCAAATAATCGATAACCAATGTTGTATCAACAGGTTCATGAAATGGCCATGCACTACGATGATTCGAAAGTGATTTCCAAAGAGTTTGAAGTTGCGCCTTAAGGCTACCAGGTTCACGACTATAAGAAATTAGTTTAAATTGTAGAGAAATAGATGGAAATACCCAATACGATTGTTGCGAATAATTGTTTGAGACCAACCTGCTTCACCTAGAAAAAAAATGAATTATGGTATAATATGAAGAGACATACGAACACCAGGAACACTATAGACATCAACTAAACGTGCTTCACAAAAGCTTGTTAATCCAGGATACACAATATGAGCCTTGGATTTTGCTTGAATTTTTTCCAAAATCAACTACACCAAATTTGATTAAATATTATCGATATCAAATTATTTACCTTTCGTTGTTGATGCACCATTGACGTAATGTCCAAGTAATTAATATGTTGATGAATACAACATTCCATTAAAGTACCTCCATCATAATCTTTGATGTAACCAAACCAATTTGATTTTGGCATCGAAACAATCTTGGAAAATCCTTGTTTTTTAAAGTATCCGATTGCATAATTGTCAGCATACGTAAGAAAATTTGTGATCCCTTGTGTTTTAACATATTCCTTGAGATGGTTCATCAGCCGAGTACCATATCCTTTCACTTGTTCACTAGCAGTAATTGCACAAAATGCAATTTCACCAAAATGATTTGCCAAGAATGGTCGATAGCAAATTCCTCCAACGACGTGTTTTTTGTTCTTGAGAATTACCATCGAATGATGATTACGATCAAAGACCAGTCGAACAATGTACTCTTTCGGCATCTTTGGAAGTTGTTTCGAAAAGATATTCTTTAGTGTCATGAGCTGAATCATGCGTTCTGGTGTCCCATCGTTTGTAATTACCGCGAATTCAAGCACTCCAACATCTTCCTCCTTTTTGGCCATTTCGTCTCTCGACACAATGGGAGCTCCAGCCCCCGTTGGTGTACTCGCATCCTCACTTCTCTTACGCTTTAGAGATGGAGAGTTGGCGCTTTCTACAGCTTTAGCTTCCGTCCCGTTGATATCATCCGAAAGATTTGGAGTGGTATCTTTAATAGGCGTCGCATTGCTCTCCACAGGTTCATCGTGCGTATTTTCTACTTCAAAGCTTCAATCTCAGCATTTCATTACTAAATCATTAGTACCTTTGCTTTTATTGTCTTCTGAACCACTTGCAACGATTCCGTTCTTCTCTTCATGCTTCTCAGCAACCCCAGTATCGTTTTTCTCCGTTCTTGAGGCGATTTCATCGTGAGAGGTACCATTCAATGCCGTATTAGACACATTTACAGCATCTTGCTTTTCATTAGCCCCGAGTACGCTCTCCATCTTGACAGAAGACTCTTCGGACCGCTGCTCGTCTCCACCTGCCGTCGCCATCATACGAATTCCCAGTGAATTGGCAACACAGAAGACCTTCAGAATTTTATCCAATCATATTGTGCGAACCATCGACAAACCAATCAAATGTAACGAGATGCTGAATATTTTTCCATCTATAAGTATTAGAATAGTGTCAAAATGAAAGAATCAATAAAGTTATTGATAAAGATAATTGCAATATTTACATGGATAATGCATTGAATTAGATAATTTTGCAATATTGAGATCATTGAGAAATATTGTAGTTAGTATATAGAATGACAATTTGTACACTTTTGATCCCACTGCATTTCACTCTCCTCAGGTAATCAATGAAAAATAGTACCAAATCTTTGTGCTCAGCTACGTTTTGATAATATATACGATGTTTTTGAGCTTGTATTTATTAGCAATATAGTCCTTTACTTTTAGGATAAATGTAGTATTTTGTTGCATTGTCTATAGATATCATTATACAAAAAGGTACTTTGTGAAGATTGCAATATGTTATGACTATGCTGATATAAATGTAAGGGATTGAAAGAAGAGGATCGATACTTTGTGTATTGACAGAGCTTTTTCTATAAAGTAGCAATAAAAGCTTTACATGTAAAAGTATGAAAAGACCGTCTTTACTTATTTTTTGATGATTCAAACTCATTCTCGCTTTCTTACCGAGCTGCTATGACGAATCTAGTTTTATTGCTTTGCCTTCTTGGTTCTGTAGCTGCCATGAACACGACAATTCCAACAACGATTGCTCCACCTCAAGAACCTAACAATATTCTCCTTTACTTTTTCTTGTGCATTGTTATTCCGTGCATTGTGTTTAGTGGTGCTTTAGCTTTGTACAAAGCGTATTACGATCAAAAGTTTCAACCTGAAGTGGACGATCCAATTCTAGAAAGCAAAAATGGTTATGCTTCTAGTCCAACTACGCGAGCTTCTAGCTTTAATATTCACTTGACACCAGTGGCAGACGACATCATGATTGAACTAAGCGATACGTCCGAAATTCCTGTGCTTGACGATGCTCCAAGTCCTATGTCTGTACACATTACGATACCTGAAGAAGATGAAGAAGAAGAAAAAAAAGAAGAGTACAACATCTCGAAAACAAGCATTGCTTCACTTTATGCGAGATCATCTGCAAACTCAATTCGGTATTCCTTTATTTCTAATGCATCTAGTGATTGCAGCACTGACAGCAACACAGCCTTGCGTGATAGCTACTTGTTCAAAGAGTTCGTTGATGTACCATCTTCCAAAGTTTAGTTTGTCTAAATTCTTGTCAATGAATTTATACTTCTTTTACCAAGCAACAGTAGCTAAAATGCCCACAGAATGCTAATATAAGCTTTTTTGCTTATATTAGCATTCTTTGGGTATTTTGGCTTTCTTTTCACCTTCCACATAGAGATGAAACAAAAAAACAAGTTAATCAACTCATTAAGAAAGCAAACAGTTAGTTCGTGATTTCACCACCATCAGCCAACACGACAGAATTTGTCAACTTGTCCTTGTCAGTAGCAACACCAGCAGCTTCCATAGCATCAACAACAGCAAAACCATCAACAACTTCTCCAAAGACAACATGGTGGCCATTTAGATGTGGTTGGGCACTCAACATAAAGCAAAATTGAGCACCATTCGTATTTGGACCAGCATTTGCCATTTGTAGGATATAGCGTTTGCTGTGTTGAAGCTTTAAACCAGCTTCTTCATCATCTACACTCAAAGTGTGAATAATTTAATGAAAAAACGCGTACCAAAGTTACCACCATAGATACTTTTGCCCCCAGTTCCATTACCCTTTTCCCAATCTCCACATTGCACGATAAAGTTGTTTAAAATACGATGGCACTTTGATTTCTTGTAGCTAAATCCTTTTGCATTATCTCCAGTCACAAGACCACGAAAGTTTTCAGCTGTCTTTGGTACAATATCCATGTAAAGCTACAGCCACGTTATCACGTCAAAGTAAATAAAAATGACATTTACCTCAGCTGTAACTCGTCCGGTAGGCTTTCCATTGATCTCAACATCAATCCAAACATACCGTCTTCCAGGTTTACGAGTCCAACTGCGCAGGGGCTTTGGCGATTTCGATGGCAACAATTCCAAGTCCTCAACAGCGTTCGGGTCAGCTTCTTCTGCACGTAAGCTGAGCACATTTTCGTTGGTGGGAGCTGGAGTGACCATGATATTCATTACAAGGACATACAAGAGGAAGAATGCAGCAGCAGTTATGACATAGATCAATCCATTTGATGTACCGCGTTTACTGTTGCCTTTGGTCATGACAATTGAAAAATGACACACATTATTTATCAGATAACATACTCTAATTCAAGAATAACACTATTTCAAAATCAGTATTTGAAGTATATTAATACTATTTCTAGTCATAGATTTCACCACCATCTTTCAAAACAACATAATGATTGTTGACAATGCCATCTTTTTCGACTCCTGATTGTTCCATTGCATCAACAACATCAAATCCATCAACAACTTCACCAAATACAACATGACGGCCATTAAGATGAGGAGCAGCGTTTAGCATAAAACAAAATTGTGATCCATTGGTATCAGGTCCAGAATTTGCCATTTGCAAAATATAGCGTTTACTGTGTTTAAGTTCTAGACCTTCACGTTCATCAGCTAATGTCATGTTAATATATTAGATTTCGTTTGAAGAATGTACCGAATTTGCCACCATAAATGCTCTTGCCACCATAACCTCGTCCAGTTTCAAAATCACCACATTGAACAATAAAGCCCTTAATAATACGATGGCACTTTGATCCTTTGTAAGTCAATCCTAAGGCATTGTCCCCAGTCACTAATCCACGGAAGTTCTCTGCAGTTTTTGGCACAATATCCATGTACAGCTACATTCACACTTGAGACTTTTTTGCAAGATGCACGTGACAAACCTCTGCAGTAACACGACCTACGTCCTCGCCATCGATATTCACGTCAATCCATACATATCGCCGCCCAGGCTTTCGTGTCCAGCTACGTGAAGTTGCTTGAGTAGTAGCGACGACGTCAAGAGCAGCAGCCTCCTGAGCAATTGTTTTTACTTTGTTTGAGGGTGCAAAAGAACGCTGCATCCAGATAAAGTAAACAACCATCACAGAAGCAACACACACAGCCATGAGCTTGGTTACATTGGAAGCACTGCCTGCAGGAAGTCCTTGACGACGTCCGATGTTACGTGGCAACATTGTTCGAACTTAACAGTCAATTAAATCCGTTAACCCAAAATCTGGTATCTGGTTCATCCCAGATTTCACAAACCAGATTCAGCATACAATTTCATTATTTCAATCAAACGAATAAGGTAGTTTGCGATACACACGAAGAAATAGGATAACAATCCATTGCTTTTGATCGTATTAAAGTTTGTATTTTCTACTCCAACGTTCGTGTGACAAATTCTTAACGTAAGAGTTGTGATCTAACATCAGTTGTGAATTTACAAGAAAACACGCAGCAGAAATGCCAAACAATTCGACAAAGACAGACAAATCGACAGCAACAAGAGAAATAACTTTTGATGAAAAGAATATTAATGCTTTACGAGAAGGTGTTTCTGGCAGTAAAGTGTTTATTAGTACTCATGGTGATAACTCTACCAAAGTTGTCTTAACTGGTCAACAAGCTGATATCGATCGAGTGAAGGCTCAAGTTCACCTTTACAAACTTGGTGGACGCATTCTTGAATTGAATTTGGATGATGACCCAAATCCAACCAGTCTCGAAGGTCGAGTTTTAATGGAAATTCTTATCGACGAAACACAACCATTGCAAGTAGTTGAGTCCGTTGGTAGCAGTGATATTGTACTCGAAAATGGTGCAATTGGTTCTCAAGCGATTGTTGAAAAAATTGGCAATGGTTCTATGTATCTAAATTTTACCAAGGACGTGGATATGAAAAAGCTTCATGCTGTTCTTCGTGGCTCTGGGTTGATTCAGCTTGTAGCTCCTAATGTCAAATTCCACTCTTCTTTACAGCTTGATGCTGTTGGATCGGGCTCAATTCGTCTTCACACCAAACAAATGATGGCATTGTCTTTAGCTTCTAAAGTCACAGGCTCTGGTGATATTCTTGTTAATGCTACCAATTTGGATACAAACCAGCTAAGTTCCATGGTCACTGGCTCTGGTGCTATCCGATATCATCAAGCTGGTGTTATTGGCAATCATGTAATTGATTTATGTGGTTCTGGCAAAGTTGTGAGTTCGTCGCTTCTATCAGAAAAAGTATTAGCATCTATCACTGGAAGTGGTGAAATTCTAACTCAAGCCTTGAAAGCACTTGATGGTACAGTGTTTGGATCGGGAACGTTTAAAGTTTGTGAGCCATGGCCAGAGCATTTGCACGTATCACCACGTTATGAAAAAATTACTCATTCGTCCAAAACATTCAAACCTCATCCAGTTCCCACTCGAGATCTCAAATTTGGATTTCAAAAACAAATTAACCTCTTTGGTGATACCATTTCAATTAATGTCGATATCTAGTCGCTAATGCTAGTGCAATTAATGTCGATAATATCTTTCTATGAACATGATACTTTTGTTTGGGTGTATTATGCACTCAATAATTACATGAATTACGCCAGTTAATTAAAACGATTTTCCAATCAATACGTGCTTGAAATTGGCAATAATAGCTGGAACAACATCAGGATCAGCCAAGGTTGATACATCGCCAATCGAGTCTTCTTCACCATGGGCAATCTTGCGCAAAATACGACGCATGATCTTACCACTGCGTGTCTTAGGAAGACTAGGAACAAACACAATGATATCAGGAGTAGCAAAAGCACCGATGATAGATCGAACTTGTTGTGTGAGTTCCTTCATGACAGCATTGGTACCATCAACACCATGAATAAGGGTAATGTAGCAACAAATACCTTCACCCTTGACACGGTGTGGAAAGCCAACAACAGCAGCTTCAGTGACAACGTTATGAGCAACAAGAGCACTTTCAACTTCAGCAGTACCAATACGGTGACCACTAGTACTCAAAACATCATCAATACGACCAGTGATCCAGTAATAGCCATCAGCATCACGGCGAGCACCATCACCAGTGAAGTAATAACCAGGGTGAGGAGCCATGTAGACACTGAGGTAGCGATGGTGATCTCCATACACAGTGCGTGCAAGACCCGGCCATGGGCTCTTGATGCACAAACGTCCTTCAGTAACACCTTCCAATTCCTTACCTTGATCGTCCAAAATGGCAAAATCAATACCAAAGAATGGAAGACCACACGAGCCAGCCTTCATAGGTGCAGCACCTGGAAGACCGACACCAATGTGACCCCCAGTTTCGGTTTGCCAGTATGTATCAACGATCATACACTTCTTTTCACCAACAACTTCATAGTACCATTTCCAAGCCTAATGCCTGGAGTTTAGACCACGAGGTCTTTTTATATTATAAATTGATACCTCAGGATTGATAGGTTCACCGACTGTACCGAGAACCTTGAGAGTCGAACGATTGTACTTCTTTACAAATTCCTTACCGTGAGCCATGAGGGCACGAATAGCAGTAGGAGCAGTGTAGAATTTAGTAATTCCATAACGTTGAACGAGGTCCCAGTAGCGACCGCAATCAGGGTACATGGGAGTCGATTCAAACATAACAGTGGTGGCACCATTGCAAAGTGGGCCATAAACAATGTAGCTGTGACCGGTGATCCAACCACAATCAGCCACACAAGCATAAACATCATCTTCTTGGAGATCAAACGTGTATTTGCATGTGGTGGCAGCATAAGTAAGGTACCCACCAGTGGTGTGGGCAACGCCCTTTGGTTTACCAGTGGATCCCGAAGTGTACAAAATAAACATGTAATCCTCACTGTCCATCCATTCAGCAGGGCAGTAAGGGCGCATGAGTGGCATAATCTTGGTCATATCCAAGTCAATTTTTGGGTGGAATGGAACCTTGGGGTTGTTGGTGCGTTTGAACACAAACACATTTTTGACAACATGAACTCCATGAATAGCTTCATCCACAGTTTTTTTCAATGGCAAAGTACGTCCACCACGTTTGCCTTCATCAGCAGTAAAAACCCATTTACTTTGAGCGTCAATGATACGATCACGAAGAGCATCAGCACTGAAACCAGCAAAAACAATACTGTGAATAGCACCAATACGAGTACAAGCAAGCATGGTCATGATTAATTCAGGAATCATAGGCATGTAAATAGCCACAGTATCTCCTTTACGTACACCTTGTGTAAGCATAGCATTGGCAATTTTACAAGTTTCAGTAAGTAAATCTTTGTAGGTTATACGTCGATGGACACCAGGTTCATCGGATTCCCAAAGAATTGCCGTTTTATCTCCACGAGTCACAATATGACGATCAATACAATTGACACTAGCATTTAATTTGCCACCAAGGAACCATGCAACATCGCCATTGTCAAATCCACCATAATGTGCCACATCAAAATCGTGAAACCAAGAGAGTGCTTCACGAGCTTTTTCACCCCAAAAGCCTTCAGGGTCTTCAATCGAGCGTTGATACTCCTTCTTGTATTGAGTAATGCCCTTGATATGAGCATCCTTAGCCACACGGGGCACAACGCTGTAAACTTTTTCGGGGGTCGTTGGCTTGGTGCTCGTCATGTCCGAGGGAAATTCCAAAATGATTCTGGTTGCCATTCGAAGTCGGACAATCGAAGTTTTTAATTCGAAAAATTTATGTTTTATACAAACATCAAATGAAACATGAATAAAATCACGATCAGTCCAAAACCAGATGGAATGTCCTTTGTTACAATTCTCCAATTCGTCCTTGTCCTACCTCATTCAAATACAATGGTGCACCCACTGGTCGCGTAGTCTAATCCCACACAACTTGAAAGGGCTAGGCTGAGGACGTTGATGCATGCAGATGATCAATTGAAGTAGCTTTGGACACATCCAATGATAGCGTTAGATGAGAACTACCAAGCGACGTCGACTCAACGAAAGGAAAACGTTTTGAACCAACCAAACTATCTTTGGTATAAGTTTTTATGATTCACAAGGTAGGACATATAGGCTATTTTTAGATTTTAAGACTGAAGAATGCATGAAATTTAGACTTAAAGATGCATGAAAGAAAGATGGGATGGGATATTTGTCTAAAATGTAATCTGTTTGAAGTTTACAGAGCTCAATTGTCGCTATTGGCAATCATAACAGGTTGATCTGATTTGTAAATTCTTTCCGAAGAAAGATCTGCCCAGATGGAGGGCTGGGTGTTTTTAGTGAACTGCCATGTGGTAAATAGAAGAGCACCTGGTTTTTGTATGGGTGGGGGATTGAGACGATAGTGAGAATTGCGTAAGTCATTGAAGTGAGCCAAAGGTGATGATTCAATAAAATGTACGAGTGTGAGAAATACCCAATTACACACATATTGGCCAAGAATACAATTTTTAAGTACAAACTTCACTGGAAAGATGTGAAATAATAATTTTCACATTGTGTGATTAATTATCCAAAAGGAAGAATTTGGACTCAACGTCATCATCGTACTCTAAAGCTGATCAACATAATGCAACATAAAGCGTTCAATCTGGTCGAAAGTAGCAATAGTCGTATTAATCTTTGTGAAATCCTCCGTGCACGATTGCATCTCTGTGCAATTCATTGATGCAAAGACAATGGTGGTAGGAACGTGAGCGTATGGGACACTATTGCGGAATCTTTTCATTGGCGAATGGATCCTGCTGACGACACCAGAAACTACACAAAACGTCATTAAAGGCATGGATGGAATGAAAGGTTGTGCAGTGTTTTTGGTATTTATCCTCACAATAAATTGGGGTTCACATGCAAAGTGTTGGCGAACGGTTTGTTACACTCGTTGCATGCCTTTTTAGCCTAATTTAAAATGACTTTGTATGCGCAAACTATTCATTTTAATAAATGCCAACTGACAATCAACTCTGTATTGCGAAGAGATAAAGCAATGATATCAAGTAGGCAGCTTTGATTCACTACCAGTGATGAGAACACTCGATTTCTAAGTTTGATATGTTGCGGTCACCATTTTTTTGCCGTCAGTTTCCTTTGATTCCAACCAGTGCGTTTGCTGATTAATCACAAGTTACTCACATTTCCATCATTGAGCAATTAACCTACCGATATTGTGAAAATTGTGATTTTCACAAAAAAATTCCTTTTTATTTCACATAAAGAAAATTGTTTAAACTAATTAAAACGTAGGTTAAACTTATTTTTGTTAACAGGGACGATGTTGCTGACATCATACCCGCCCAAAAGACTTGTCATGGGTTTTAAGAAAGGTAATGAATTATACGCTACTAACCAAGCCAATCCTTTAATCCATAATGAAACCATAAACGAATCCTCCAGGCCTGCACTGAATTGTACACTGTACATTCCATCTCTTAAAACCTATCACTTGCATGTAAAGCAAAAAAAAGAGTGCTGGTCATTTAAGAATCATTCTTCCTAAAATTACAATCACTCATTCAATCTTGTCATACAAAAGTACTCTTTCCAAATGCATTCTTCTCTTGCATCCTCTCCTCCAAGCTCGCCTTATGATATACTTTTTGATGAAATGATAAAAGACTTTTCAGTCCTCATCTCTCAACAAAAAAACCTATGCAAATGTCCCAATGTCTTTTGATTGGTTAAAAATTTGGTCTTTTACAACAAGACCAATCCAGTCACATCTAACGCGACCATTCATTCAAATCACAATTGCATCAAACACAATCATCAAGCTACTACTAAAGCGTATTCAATTAAACATTTGCATTTTTTCCTGTCCCATTATTTCCTTGTCGTTTTTCTACCAATTATTTGTTATATCTGATACTCCAAGGATGTAATTGGCTAATAATTACGTAATTTATCATCTCTGCAAATTTTCATTGGATTTCTTTTCCATATCCACGATACTATCCTCTCTTAATGAAAGCGTTCGTTGTCTTCTATCACTCGTTTACAACCACTTTTCATGTGCTAATCGTCTATCCTAACTACTATTTTGTCTTAAATAATGTATGTCGTACTTTTTATTCAATAGAAATAACTGTAAGTATGTAACATGATTATGGACATGCGTAAATTGCATTTCGACCAGCAAACGAGACACCTCGTGATCGATGGCTCCTCCATCCTTAACGCCATTGCGGCCACGAACGCTATCATCAAATTCATCTTCTAGTGTAAGTGATGAAGGACGTCGAGGAAGCAGAATCATTACACCTGATCGATGTAAGGGTTGTTTGCGATTGTTTACCAAAATGCTAACGATCAAACAGTGTTTTCGAGTAAGTAGATATGGAATTGATGAGGTTTAATGAATGATATACGTAGTGTAAGAACTATATGTGTGCACTTTGCGTGTTTAAAGTGCCCATGTTTCATGGAGAAAAGGGAAAGTTACCCAAACATGGTTTACATGCGCGACTCTGTGCAACGTGTTATGACGAAAGTATCTTGAATGAAAACAATAATCAACCTGAAATGAGCCCTCCTTCTGGAAGAGATAACTTGGGATTGTTTGAAATTGAAGATGAATGCGAAGAAGAACCTGTGATTAAAAAAAAAGTCGTTCAAACACCAAGTGCCAAAACGACATTGTGGCTTTCGATACTTGCAGGATCTCTTATGATGGGTATTGTCTTGCTTGAAAATGTAGAGTTTTCTCTACGTATTGGTGCTGTTGTGTTGGTATATGGAGCTTTTGTCATCATTCATCCATTGTGGAAAATATCAACACCTTCTGAAAATACTTTAAACAAGAAAATTGCCCAAGAAGAAGAAAAAATCGAGGAAGACGAAGCGTCTACATGTGACAAAGCTGAGCCTGTGGACATGGATGCTATTACATTGGAAAAGAAATCGTATTTGGAAACACGATGGGATGAACTAAAAAATACCAATGAATGGGTTAAGAACGATAGCAGATCGACATCAGCAATTACTTTATCGGAGCTTGATTGTGGTCCAGAATTACCATTATGTATCAAAGTTGAAGCTCTTGTGACTGATATTTCGCCCGATGATCTTCTTGCATTTTTATCAAGTCCTGACCCTAAAGATCGCATTAAATGGGATACTGGCATGACATGTATGTCTTTTCATTATTTACTTTTCAACTCATTTTCAATTGTAGCACATAAAGTTATTCAAGAAATTACCCTTGATGCTACCATAGGACAAATTGGTCGCATTCTACACAATGTGCAAAAAGCTCATGGTTTTGGTGTTGTATCATCTCGTGATTTTGTTTCTTTTGCTTATCGTGCAAGCTCAACTTTGTACCTTCAGGGAAGTTTAGTCCATCCAAATGTGCCAAATCGTGCTGGAAGTACACGTGGCAATTTACACATTCTTGGTTTTGAATGCACTCCAGCTGAAGATGGTTTCCTCTTGACCTATATCAATCATATAGATATAGGTGGCGCACTACCACGCAAATTAGTCACTTCTGGAACGTGTGATAACATGATGAAGTTCATGAACTCAGCCATTCAAGCTAAGAAAAAGTGGCAATTGTAAAATAAACTATTTTTTGTCTAGAATTGTTGATATAGTTTGAGTAATCGCATTCACATAGATGATTTCAAAATCTATAGCATTTAATATGCTATCCTTCGTCCTGATTTTCTTGAACGATTGAATCAATTAGAGCACGACAACATTCTGAAATTTCTTTATCGACAGTATCATACACAGACACTGGGGCTATGACAACATTTTTAATCGTTGACTCGGTGTCTTGAGTAATAACTAGTTGAAATGCCACTGCTTTCGTTTTCTTTCGCACATTAGACTTTAAGAGATTTGTAGCAAGTCTAGAAGGTGCCAAATTACGTCCATGCATACTACTTACTGTCTATCAAAATATTGTCAATTTGAGCTAAATTAATTGTGTAATACATGAGGTCGTGGAGAAAATGAAGCAGGTATTAATGGTCTTTTTATTGGTGCTGTTGCAGCTGCAGACTTTGGTCGCTCAACATTAGCTACCAAAGGAATTGGTTCTATTAAAGCATTTTTGTGTAAAATAGGACCAAACTGCACAAGACGTGGTGATGTACAACCTACAAGTACAGCTCCTTCAGGTTTTAATGGCTATGAAATAAATGACAATTGCATTCTTCTTAAAATTTTACCTTGGCAGGACGTGGACTTTCAACTGGAATTGGTTTACATTTTTTTACTTTAATCACTGGTCTATCTGGAATTGTAGTACAATAACCAAAAGAACGTAATAAGCTTTTCCACACTCGAGGTATTCTCCAGCGATCAGTTTGTGTTAATTGAAGTGGTGTGTGAGGCTGTCGACCATAACATGGCTATTTCAATTTAAACTTTTGATCAACAGTAGTTTGATTACATGGTTGAGGTTGTCGTAATGCTGGACAATACAATTTGTTTTTTCATGGTCTTTACCAAAACAAGCTATCGAGAGTTCGTACGATTTCCGACAAGCTTGGATAGCTTCAGTTCCCTAAATTCAAAAATAAAATTACGCCATTAATGTGAATATTGATACAAAATTCAAAATGTCTTGCTCAATGCTAAAGTTATGTAGAGCACGAACTAATAGCCAAACAAGTTCATTTCTTTCATTTGTTTGCAGATATGGTACTTTTACCACATCTAGCAATAGTTCAAATAATATAGAGGCCTATGTACATGTAAGCTATGAAAAATTTAAGTTCTACCGATGATTTAGCGTGTAAAGCTGCTGTTGAGTGATCTTTTAGTATATCACATAAAAAGCATAATTTAAAGTGTGCTTTAGCAATATCTGTACGATAATGAATCACATCTGTGAATTTTACCGAGTCTATAATGAAACAATAGGAAGTGAATCCATAACAATCTACCTTCAAGAACAAGCTTTAACAAAGAATATTCAAGCTCTAAATGTTTGTAGACTAATATGACAGCTTCTTTGTACTCATCTATGACAAGATGAACCAATACAAAGTAAACTCATCATACTTCGACTCTGATGATAAGATGCTGCTTCGGATATTAATTGTATACGTGATTTAATCCAAGCACAGCGTTGAGATATTGTCAATTCTTTAGCTATACAATCTTCCTCTTGTTCACTTAACCATTGTGATATTGCATCCTGTAAAGCTATAGCTGCAGTTAATAATTGACCGATACAACTTTGTCCTTGGCCTAAATCGAAATAAATACGATATCAAAAGAAGATAATCAACTGAATTGCAGGCATGTAGCAGCATGTAGACACACAAGATCAACGAGATATTTACATGCTTCTAAAGTTGACTGTAGTTGACACCATGTTGGATTTCGGTGAAAAAGCAATTTTTCTTCTCGTTCAAGTAATGCTAAGAGTGCAATGACACATTGACTATGTAGTGGAGACCATTCTGTTCGATTTCCATGAATACGAAGTGTTTGGACTTCATGTTTTTCAAGAGGTAATAGTCCCATGTCGTCTTGTCTAAGGTAGTAACTGGAGATAACTCCTAACTTAGACAGGACTATATACAAGTAGTACAATAGCATTATTATTATCAAGTGAATAATAAGCATGGTCAAGAACACTATAAATTATGTGCCAGAAGACATCTACAAAGCCATCAAGAGAATCAGGCTGCTGCAGGCTTTTCATCGGTGCCATGTATAATTGATTGCACAAGCTTGTCAAGCATGTACATAAAAGCAGGGTTTTCCTTGACCCAAATGATGAATCGTGTGGCTTGATGTGGCGTTAAAATGGTTTGGAGCTGGGCAACTTCATCTTCGAGAGTCTCATTCTTTTCTTGTGTTGCTATTTCAAAAGAACGAAGAATGCCAAGGTTCTTGTTTAGATTTTCACGAAGGTATTTGATCTTTTCACGACGACTAAAAATTTGACGTTGTTGAGCTTCAGAAATATCAAGTTCTTTAGCAAGGATTGCCCATAGATTTGATGGAGCTTCGTCATGATGTGGAGAAGCTTCTGGCGATGGATGAGCTACTTGCTTCTTCTTCATACTGACAAAATCACCTTGTTCCACAGAGTAAAGACACATTTTTGTGACTTGAGTTGGTAATAAAAGGTCTCGAACACGTTGAATATGAAATGCAATGGTTTCTCGTCGTTTGTCGCCATAATCACTGTATTGGGCTTTGTATTGTTCTACAAACGTTGCCATTTCTTCTTCACTGGCATTTGATTTAAGCAAATGCTCCATTTTCTGTTTAATGGTTGCTTTCTCTTGTCGTTCAACCAAAATGGCTTCTTTGCCAATTTTTAATCGCATTTTCAGCTCAATATTTTCCATTTCAAGCTTCTTGAGTCGAATCTCATTTTGTTGAATACGTGCAAGTCTCCTCTTTCTTGATTCTCGAGCAGAATCACGATTTCGTGCAAGTCTTTTTCTCTTTTTCTTGTTCAAAGCATCAGTTCCATTCGATGTTTGCGTTGTTGCTGAAAATGAACTATCTTGCGATTGATCCGAATCGAAACCAGAGTCAGAGTCCGATGCAAGCACTGAATCCAAGCTATTGCTTGTATCTCGTCTCAAAAATGGTGGAATTCCCGATGAAATTGGAATTACTGGTGGTTGGGACTGAGCTGGTGCAGCAATTTCAACAGGATTCGGTTCATTCAAATCTACAAGATCATCTACAGTAGGAAAGTTGATGCTTTGGTCTAATGGTGCTAAATCCGAGCTTAAAAACAACCATGAGAACGCGTCTTCTTCCTTGAATTCATCTCCACCCATCGTTGGATGTGAATTTGGAGTCGTAAATGACGTCAGATCAGCTAGGGGATCTATATCTTCGTTAGCTACAATCAATATCTTGGTTCCTTTCATACCTTTGCCATCATCAAGTGAAGAAGACTCCATCTCTTGTCCGTCGTGTTCCGAATGTGCTTTGGCAAATGACTTGAAATTTGTATTTAACCTCTTCCTCCCCTTTTTCTTCACACCAAGGGAATTACTCATTTTATCCTCTTTTAAATACCTGTAAACATTGCAAATAGGGAATTGTACACGTTGACTCTACATAGGATTCATAGTGGTAAAGGATATCACAATCGCTTGATCTTACATCACATCAACGTTAAATCTACTTGAAATCACTTCTTATACTCTTTTCTACAATCAATTTCTTCATTTTTCATGTTAAAAATTACAATAGTTTTTAAATACCACACTATTTCCGTTACACAGTATTTATCATTATATAATGTCCATGGACGGTAGTGCTAGTAGCACGAGGGTAGATGCGATCAAATGCCGCAATCCGTTCTGTACAAATATGCTACAGAATCCATATATGCACTACTGTCAGCAATGGATGTGTCAAATGCATCGTGG
>JNBS01001762.1:0-11547 GCA_002081575.1 Thraustotheca clavata | reverse complement strand
GGGGGCACTTGAAGCAAATGGTAAGATTAAGAAGTAAATATTCAACCAAATGCTATCTCTGAATGCATTATGTGCATAAATGTTGTTGATCGTGTGATTATGAGTGTGTTTGTTGTTTTATAGGGTGAAAATACGTCATGTTGAAGCATTTGGATCAAAATTCATAGAGAACAAGTGAAATTGGACTAGTTTTAATGCGAATAGAGTGTCTTCTTGCTAAAGCAATGTGTATCCATGTAAGAAGAAGCATAGAGAAGGATAAGCAGTGGAATTGTGTTAATGGATAACTGCTTAGTGAAACTTCTGATATGCATGGAGAACGCAAGAGCTGCCGCCGCCATCATGGATTTGAACGTCCTTGGTGTACAAAGCAGATTCTGGTTGTTCTTAACTTTCTGATCTCATTCATCTGCGCTGTTTTATGCATTTGTACGATTGGATTTCATGACGAAATGACTTTGTCATGGACAATTGGCATATTATGTGTGATTGTCGGATTAATGATCTTGTTTAGCATTGTATTAGCTTTGTACGTGTATGTGTCAATGGCAGACACATTTCCAGAAGCAAATTTAATACCTGGTGCAAAAGAATTGCGTTGTCTAAAGTGTGATTTGATCGTCAACAAAAGAATTAAACATTGTCATATTTGTCAGAAATGTACTGAAGGATTTGATCATCATTGTTTATACTTGAATACGTGCATTGGAAAGAAAAACATTGTACCATTTCGATGGTTAATTGGGATGAGTATTCTATATCTTTTAGCTCAAGAAACTTTAGCTTTCATTACAGTTCTATCAACTCGTTCAAGCACGTAATGCTTATCCAAAAGATCTTGCTCATGATTTGTAGAATCCGTAGTATTATTATCGCCTTCTTGATACCTCCATGTATTGGATTACTTGGTCTTATTGTATTAGGTTCATTTCAATATTACATTTATCGATCAGGTAGTTTTCTTTCTCATAGAAATGAATATGTAGTTTCTGTAGGCATGACAACGTATGAATTCGCTGTCCATCTTGCTCGTCAAAAGCAAAAACCAAAAGAATATATTGTACGAGTCTTATTTGATCGTCATTTGAATCATTAAAATAGGAAATTTCCATTGCTCAAAACATCAAGCTCATTACCCGTGATGAGCCGATTCAATAGCACTCATTCTGACCTTGTTATCTTAAATATATATTGACATAAAGACTCCTACGATACGACGCTTGTGACACTGTCATATCGGCACACAAGGCCATTTAATTCTGAAATGAGTGCATCAAATTCAAATGCTTGTAAACCATCATCCGTTTTGGTAGCTTCCGGTTCTACTACCTCCACAGGTTCTTCAAGACCATTATAGTATTGTTCACGGTCTTCTTCCATGGCCATTTCAATATTGGTAACTTCAGATACACTTGCTTTTTGATGTTCAACGCATCGTGCAAGTAAATTTTCAACATCTTCGAGTTGAGATACAATCTTTTGTTGTTGAATGGATGGGGAATGTAATAATGGTGTAGCAATTGATGTGATTGATGATGCCCATGCTGATTCAATTACAGACGCTTCGACTATATCAATTGGTAATGTATTTGGATCATGCCATAATGCTGGTTTTGGTACGGTGTCATCCACACATCCTGTAAAGTATTGATTGAGAATCCATCCTTTACTTTCTTCAATTTCCCTTGCTTGGCGTCGCAATACTTGTTCTTGTTGGTGCACTACAGTTGTCGCATAGTCAAGCTGTGCTTGTAGTTTCCCAAGTGCTTCATCAAACTTGGTTTGATTTTGTGCTATATGCCTTCGTAAATATTGATTTTCTGAATTCACACCAAGTAATTCAAAGTCTTTGACAGCCAAATCACATCGTATTGTCACGAGTTGAGATTCGAGTCGTAGGACCTCTTCTTGTAAGAGTTTGTTTTCATGTTCATAATCTACCGTTGGCTTTGGCGGTGCTGGTGCTGGAAACTCTTTAAAGAGATCGCTATGCAAACCTGAACGCCTCGATCCAACTACAAATCCTTCGTCATCTACTATATCTTCGTGAGATGGACTACCATTAAATGGACTATCCATCGCGAGTACGTGCCCTCGCGTGAACGTCACATTCGGTGCATTCTTTTTCGTCATGAAAAATGGCATGTGATTATTCTCGGGCGTCTTGGCTCGTGCTGTCTTCTTGCCTCCATTCGTTGTAGTCGTCATTAGCTAGCTTTCCTTGCAAACTGGCAACTAATGTCCTTGTAGCGAAGAGGAGTTGCCATGTACTGTACGTAACTCATGGCTGCAGCAAATCGTGTGCTACTATCGCCACACGTTCTCATCACTTGCTCGCACCCATCAGACATTGTATGCACTAAATATTCAACATGGACACGCACAACATTTTCTGACTACAATGGCGATCGGTCTTGTGCACGCTCATGTAACCATTTCCTTCCTTTCATTATCTTCCTTTACTTTCATCATTAGGAAAGATAACGTTCAATGTGAAAATCTAGACTTACTAACAAAATCTGGTAATCAGGTAGTACCAGATCAGAAATCTATTCGCGTCACTTGATCATTGAAAATAGGTCATGGAAATTCACCTTCCTTCGATCCTCTTCCATACGTATTACAAACTATAAACGTTCAAACAAACATCACATTTGTTCACGATAAACCTTGTCTCGTGTGTAAAGAGAAGAAGAAGATGGCAATCATGAATCTACACAAATATCCACAACTATTCAGTGACTACATGTGAGAAATTAATTATGATTCGAGACGATTTTGAGAATTTGAGTTCAACAACAGCTGAAATTCAGACGTCGAAACTCAGGTATACAAATTTCAAATGATTTCAAAGTAAAGAAATTTTACGAGGTTGGCATCTGGTGATGAGCTTGATGAAGATCTTAGGGATGTATTTGAGTTTGGCAATGAAAGGCTTCTGTTCCCTCCCATGAATTGGAATGTAGAAAGCATCGGTTGATCTTGTTTGGAAGAGGAATGGAATGAAGAAAGAGATGGTACAAAGATGAGTATGTTCGATGAAAATAAGATGGCGTAAAGTCATGACACGTGCAATGGATTGTTCCGTTGACAAAGCAAGCGTAGAATAGCATGATTGCTGAGAAATCGCAATCGTATCACTGTTTAATCATGGGGTACATTGTTATTTAGATACAAAACGACAAGGTGATTGACACACTTAAGCTTCGTTGAGACTAATGGTCTTCATGATGCGGCCAGTGACAACATAAGGATCCATGTTGGATGAAGGACGACGATCTTCGAAGTAGCCCTTGCCTTCAGCTTCAGCAACGCGAGGAATACGAATAGAAGCACCACGGTTGGCAACACCGTACGAGAATTGATCGATCGATGCTGTTTCATGACGACCGGTCAAACGGCGTTCATTGCCAGTACCATAAGCAGCAATGTGCACCTTGTGCTTTAATTTAAGCTTTTCCAAAGCTTCAATGATCTTCTTCATTCCACCATCTTCACGCATGGCCTTGGTACTGACGTTGGTGTGGCAACCAGCACCGTTCCAGTCACCTGGAATTGGCTTTGGGTCAAAAGATACAATTACACCAAAATCTTCACAGACACGGAGAAGAATGTAGCGAGAGATCCACAATTGATCACCAGCATCAATACCAGTGCATGGACCAACTTGGTATTCCCATTGACCAGGCATGACTTCAGCATTGATACCAGATACACGAATACCAGCATACAAACAAGCACGGTAATGAGCATCAGCAATAAGACGACCAAAGGCCGAATGGGCACCAGCACCGCAATAGTATGGGCCTTGTGCACCTGGGTAGCCACCCTTTGGCCAGCCGTAAGGAGTGACCTTGTCAGCTTCGAAAAGAGTGTATTCTTGTTCAATACCGAACCATGGGATTTCCTTTTCGCAAGCCTTCATGACACGAGCACAGTCAAAACGAGTGTTGGATGGAATTGGGGTCATATCAGGCTTGTAGCAGTCGCACATGACCAAAATGTGGTTGCCACGGCGGAAAGGATCTTTGTAGATGGCTGCTGGCTTCAACATGACTTCGGAATCTTCACCAGGAGCTTGACCAGTGCTCGAACCATCAAAGTTCCAGATTGGTAAATCGGCAGGGGATTTTGGCATCTTGTCAAGAGTACGAGTCTTACAGCGAAGATCTTCACCAGAGCCACCAACCCAAATGTATTCAGCTTGGATAAAGCTACCAGTTTCGAGTTCCATGTACTTGTCGTAGACAGCGCGATCCAACTTGCTCATGTTTACTTGAATGCAAAATTCAAAATGACAATTTCATCATGGAAAATCCTTCACGATCCACATCGTCAACCAAAAGCAATTTTATTTAATTTTTCAAGATTCTCTTGCAATTTGTATACTTCTGAATTGAATAAAAAACAGTTGACGCGTAATCTTGGTCTGAAATACGAGTTATTGATTGGTCAGATTTTAGCGGTTAAAAGGAACTTTTGTGTGGCTGATTTGCGACCAAGTTTTTCCGGATAATGAACCCTATCCTCAATACATCATTTGATATTTGTATAGTTGTAATCCGGATAAACGAATGGCACTGGCTAGAAATTCAAATAAATTTATTTGATCACGATGTCAAAAAACTTCGAATATCAATCGTAGATAACGTAAAGACTTCGATTGGGTACCGTACATTGTATCGTACATTGTATGATTAGATATATAAATTGTATGAAATGTATGGAAGGTATGCAAATGTAATGTTATGGGTAAAAGTGCACTTTCTTGTGGTCGTTATCTGAATATGCGACAAGTGTTCACATTGCCAGGGAATTCCTCCATGAACATTTAAGATCATTGACACTTGGCATCATTTGATTACCTAACAATTTAAAGACAATGAGGGCCACAAAAGAAAAAAGCAAGTAGATATAGCCTTGATATTGCGATAACTACATTGGCATTGTCGCTTGTACGTCGTTTACGCATTGTCGGTAGCCTACAGGGGTCAGCAACATGGACATTTTACATTTCACATAATTGAAAGATATACGACAATCCTTTTTAAATTTACGTTCATACCATCAAAAAGATAGTAGAAAATAGATCAAAGAGGATGTCGGGATATATACATCATAGAGACGTACCTCTGTTTCATTCTTTGTTTCGTTGTTTTCTGTTGTCGTAGGTACTTCAGGAGCTGCATCTGCAGAAACACCCCAAGCTGCGTTTGCTGCTTCAACACCATAGTACGCAGCGTACTCATAATATCCATTCCAATACGCATTTGGATCATTGGGATCAGCAGCTGCTGCAGTAGTTTGCTCCGAACCTTCGGCAGCAGCTTCACCTGTAGCCGTTGTTGCAGCTTCTTCACCACCTTCAGCACCACCATAATACGATTGGTATTCTTGGTAGTACTGTTGTTGATATTGTTGCTGTAATTGAGGGGCATACTACACAAAATATTACAAACAATAGTCAAAGATATTAGGTACAGGATCGACTGTGCCATAAGTGCCACTACCACGTTGATCGCCATAGCTACGATTATTAGTTGGAAACATTTTAAAGAAAATATTCATACTGAGAATTGTAATTTCGAGAGTCATTGAGTAAAATTGCATCAATTTCGCCCTTTGCAAGCTGCACTGCATGAGGAGTTGGACCTGAAATGGCGATGGTGCGAACTTCTGGCATAGTTCCTGGATCTGGTGTGTTTGGAATTTGAATACGGACTTCATGGCGTTCTTGAATTGAGCGAACATTGGCACCTTGACGACCGATAACAATACCAACCTAAAAACACATTAAATGACATAATAATAAATAAGAATTACTCGATCATTGGGAAGTTGCATGTAAATTGTATTCGCCCCTTGTGGAATCAATTGGTGTTGATCATTCACAAGCATTTGAATTTCAATACGTGCAGCTTCTTTTGCTTCCGATGTACCAGTGATAATCAAAGTGCGTAAACTTGGATTATCAGCATCAGGAGCTGAAGGAACAACCACATTGGCACCAGAACGTTGCTGTACTCCCTTGACTGTGGTTCCTTGACGACCGATAATCAACCCCACTTTGTCATTAGGCACAACCAATTTTAATGCATCCGCAGGAATATTATTACGGTGGCCACCTTCAACACGATCACCAAGAATATTATTGATCATACCACGTGCAATTTCCACTTGAGAATGGGATCCTGTGATTTGAACCATTCTCTCTGTTGGAGGACCACCTTCATCATCACGAGCAACTTGGATATGACAACCACTTTTTCCTTGTAAATCTCGAATAGTTTCACCACCTCGACCAATAATTAAACCAACAAGAGCTCGAGGTACAGGCATGCGCAATGTCGTGCTGTCTGAACTACCATGTCCGTACGAAATAAGGTCAAGCACTCCACTGTTTTCAGCAACTCTACAATTCTCCATCACAATCATAATTATGAAAGTTCTTACTGTTTGAGTTGTTCTTGTTTTAATTTCATTGCTTTTTCAGGGTTGAACAAAATATCTTCGACTTCTGCTTGAGCTCGAGCAATTTGTTCATCAGTGTCAGCCGTAATTAAAACATGCATATCTTCATTTTCATCCGCTTCTCCAGTAGGTTCCTATCATCAATTTTATATATGAGATTCAAAAGTAAGAATGCCAACCTTAGCCGATCCACGCCCACGAATAAGGATACGAGAACCCGACAAATCTTCCATTCGCTTTTGATTCGATCCACGAGGGCCGATAAGCAATCCCATAAAGTTAATATCAGGGTACTTATCCACAGGAATGTACACCTTCTTTCGTTTTTTCCCATCAGGAAACAATGGGTCATCCTAACATGAACATCATTTAGATTACAGAGATTTTAACGCTCAAGTACGTTAAAGGGACTCTTTCTCTTGCCAAGAAGAGTGTTGTCCGAGGGAACTACCATCGCCAAACGAGCAGCGATTGCGCGGGCTCGAGCCACTGGGTCGTTGTTGGCCATGGAATATCTGGGATTGCAAACTGCCTACTGTAGCAATTTATATTTTTACATACACTATTTCAATTCTTACACTATTTAATAAATACTTTATTATCAGACTATTTTCATTGCTCACACTATGCTTCATCAGTTACAACATTATTTTCATTTTATACACCATACTTTTACACTATTTATATAAAACTATATAGTGTGCATACGATACTAAATTTCATAATTTTAATGCAATTTCAATCCATTACAATGCAGTCATCGATAGACGATAGATTATACAGTAATATTGCTATTGTATATCCTCTTGCTTTGTTTCTTGGTCAAGATATAAGCAATGTGGGAAAGAGTTGTTATGATGTCCAATCACAAACATCTATGAGTTGACCAATGAAAACGAGTGCACTTTTGACCATGTCATCTCAACGAGTGCCGTTGCTCAAGCCCAAGAGTGTTCGGAAGCCCACACGTGTGGCAATCGGTCCTCGTCCCACCTCTTCTCAACGTAATAAGCTTGAACCATGTTCGTTGAATTAAATTAGTATATTAGCATCGAAAGTTGCAACTCCATCGGTTGCACCAAGGCCACGAACTAATTCGACGTCTGCCGACCAAACCCAAGAAAAAACACAATTAGATGCAGAAACAAAGACTACTGAAAAAGAAAAACAGGATGCATCCATGGAAGAGTTGGATCCAATTGCTATTTTATCGACACCAATGGTGGTGAAAACCACAAAAAAGAATACAATTGCTCCTGGTGGGTCTTTTGGTACACCTCGATTGGCATCTATGAGTAAAAATGTATATTTGCAAGCGTAGAATGATGCTTAATGTTACGATAGAATGTCCCTGCTATACATATACCTCCAGTGACACCAATTGAAAAATCGGTATTATAAACAATATGAAATAATAACATGAACTGAATGTAGCCCAAGATCACTCCAACTTTGCAACAACGAAAAACTCCTCCACCAAAGCTTTTTATTCCCTCCAAGCCTACCACAAAATCTCCAGCATCCAAATCCCCAATATCCAAATCCCCAATTTCAAAATCTCCAATAATTTCAACCAAGGAACCTACAAAAACTCCCCCAGCAAAGCCATTAACATCCACTGCTGAAGAACGAGTTGAATCTACAGCTCCTTCAACAGAAAAGACTACAAGTAAAAAGAAATCAACTAAAGCATCGGCTCCGAAGGCAAAGGAGACAGACAAAACTGCAGTGAAATCCAAGACACGTACAGCTAAAAAATCAACCAAAGCTAAATCGCCTCGGTCTTCAACCTCGGATGAACCAACGGTGCGGCATTTTAGAGCCAAGTAAATCATCGCAAATAGGCTAAACGGTCAAAGCGATTAACAAGATCAAAAGGCACACCAGAGGTATTCTAGCATGCTCCAAATCAAACTTATCTTTTCAAGGAGGAAACCAGTCCTACAGAAAAGGATACACCAAAAGTATTTACTTGACAAACAAAATTTCTAATTCAGTGTATAGCCAACGAAAACTTTACCAACAAGATTGTCAACTTTAAGAAAAAAGACAAAAGAACGTGCCATTGTAAAATAGCATTGTAAATTTATTTAAGTATTCAAATAGGTATCTGCTAAAGACCGAGTTCTTAAATACGCTCGAAAAGTTCTCGCAAGTGACTATGACAAGGTACAAATGATATTTGGTTGGAATCTTCAATTTTGCATAGCAAAAACCAGTGGCAAAACCTCGTGAGAAACGTGTCGAAGAAGCAATATCCGAGTCTGAAGATGAAATTGCCTCTGCAGCATTAGTGGCTAAACAAACAATGGGTGAATTAGCTTTGTCCATTCCTGTCGGCCGTAGAGTTGAAAGTGAAGTGGAGGTGATTTTTAAAAACAACTTTTGTCATTTACAATGTGAATTAGGAAGAAGAGGAAGAAGAAGATGCTCCTGTTAAACGTAAACCTCGCAAAGCAACATCGTAAACAGATTACTCAATGCAAAGAGTTCATTTGACTGTAGTGGCGCACCACAAGTTGAATTTATTGATGGTCAAATTGTAATCAGTCAGAGCAGTTTAACTGTGCATGATGATGAACTTACTGTGACTCAAGATAGCGATGGAGAAAATGAACGAAGTAATAGACGATATGGAAGTGGTATTGATTGCCAAATAAATTCCTATTGATTTTTTTCTTAGGATACTTAGCAGGTCGTCGTCAAACAAAGCGATGGACACACCCTGAAACCAAACAATTCTTTTACCATTTGAGTCAAATTGGACCAGATTTTACTTTAATGTCAACACTCTTTCCCCATCGTACACGCTATGAACTCAAGCAAAAATTCAAAAAAGAAGAAAGAAGTCATCGTTCACTAGTTGAGCTCGCTCTTTCTGCTGCTAATCGACCTATAGGTATATATGCCCATTTCCTACTTTTCAATGACTTCATTTAGCTTCTGATATCATGGAATTGGCTGGAGATATTCTTGAAAATGAAAAACAAAAGAAACTTCAAGAAAAATTAGACAAAGAAGAAGAAAATGAAGACAAGGAAGACGATATTAGCGATGAACTAGTTAATCTCTATTAACACAATAAGCATGCTATGATCTTATTGCTTATTTTTTCGATTCATCTTGGTTTGGTACAACTTCAGATCGGAAATATTGAGCTGGACGCTTTTCTTCAGGCATATTTATCATATCTAAAATACGTTGTTGTTGCTTTTGTTTTTCAGCTTGAGCAGAGCGACATACTATCCTAATCAAAACCACATTAACACCGTCAATATTACGTCAATTAGTACCAAGATACTCCAGACACACCTACAAATGAATACAATGCATAGTCACATGCTGTTTTGATCTGTTTAGACACACGAAAGCGATGAACTCCAATGCCTGCACCCGTGGCAATGCCCAGAAGTAAAGCAGAACGAAAGCATGGCTCTGACCGAATGTCCATTGACCTCGTTCAATAATGACCATCCGTAAGGTATCCGTACAATTAAAGTCAAGGTGGTAGATGAAAATGGTAATCTTTTATTATCTCTATATCTTTTGACGTTTGTTGCTAGCAGGTTTCTTTGTAATCTTCTGAAATCCTTTCTTAGCAGGTTTATCTTGAGGTTGCTTGGCAGCTTTTTCCTGAGTTTTTTTTGCTTGTCTTTTGGCGGGTTTTTTTTTCGCTTCTTGTTCACTTTCTTGATCCTTTTCATCATCTTTTTCACTTTGTTCAGCATCTGAACCTTGATAGAAAACATCATCAATATCATCCGACTTGCGTTTTTTGGAGGTATCATCATCACCATCAGATTCTTCATCTTCAGGTTCCGAATCAACTAATTGTCGATTTAAAAACTCAAATTTATTAGCATCAAAATCTTCCTATTAAAGAATGAGTATAAATATGATATAGAAAATATACTTACGCCATCTTTGTCAATTTCATCTTCATCAAAAAATTTCACTTGTTCCTTTAAACGTAAAAACTTTTTTCCTTTCATGTGCTTTTCAACTTCTGATGGAATACGATTAAGTACAATGCCAGTCACATTACAATATAAACACTTTGGTTTACGTCGATGAGCAACAATATATGGTTCATATTGTGAAAAATCATGATTATACCACTTAGTTGCTTTTTTGAATCGCTTCGAGTTGATGTGAGCATTGATGACATCAACTCGAGGTGGCATTTCATGGCCAGTTGTAGAGCACTTTACACGAATTACTTTAGTACCATTCTCGCCATCAATAGAGATAATATCCAACGATTCAATCGTGTCCACGAGTGCTTTTACTGCGCTATCAACTTCCATCTCAATTTACAATTTGAACTCGATTATCACTACAATTCCATTATCCGGAATTCCGCCCGGATAAGAATAATGGACTTGAGTGGTCAGAGATTTGACCAATCAAAATTAAGCCAAGATCCGTCAATCCATGGAAAAATGAACGATAGATGTATTGAAGCACATTAATTCAATGTAGATACGATATGAATGCCAGATACAAGCTTAATCTGATGGAGTCTTGCTTAGGGTGAGGACAGCCAAGCTTTCACTGTAATATCCTTGGGCAAGGCGAGTTTGGAGGATAGCTGTAGTGTCAAGAAGTAAATCATTGCAAGATTCTTTGATAATGAGAGCTCCCTTCTTCATACCATCAAGTTCGATTAATTGCCCTTCGTTGTTTACTACAAAAGAAATAAAATGATGCTTAACATCATCATTTGTAGAAGCTTGTGCGCTTTGTCCTTCATTTGCATGATGTTTATGAACTTGTTGGAATTCATGCATATTTTCAAGAGTTAATGCACGTTCTTCTGGGGATTGGGATTTCGTAGATTGGTAATATTTACCCAAAATCGAATTCTCGACTAAATTAATCTTGTCAAGATTGTTCAAGACGGAATGGATACAAGCAATGACACCACAAGCACAATCAAGCTTTGGTGTTTGCTTCATGTAATAACTACTTGTTGTGACTGGTTCAGTAGATTCATATTTCTTGAGAGATTCAAAGGTAACAATGACAGCAGCTACAGGACGAGGAACAAAACTAAAAATCAAGAAAAAACGATGT
>JNBS01001761.1:0-36628 GCA_002081575.1 Thraustotheca clavata | reverse complement strand
ATCTC
The DNA here is from genome assembly GCA_002081575.1 of Thraustotheca clavata. Taxonomy (NCBI): domain Eukaryota; phylum Oomycota; class Saprolegniomycetes; order Saprolegniales; family Achlyaceae; genus Thraustotheca; species Thraustotheca clavata. The sequence goes on along the minus strand of JNBS01001761.1, from coordinate 36,623 downwards.
ATACCAAAAACAATTTTATAAATCCAGAAAAATGAGAGCCCAGTGATCTAAGACCACCCTCATGATGTTAATGACATTAATGAAACTCAATGAAATATACCTTTAAAAAGCATGAATTTGTTTCTGGAGAATACATTTCTCAAGATACTTTTTAAAATGTAAGCATACAAATCAATGTGACTTTACTAGAAAGAAGACGATGTTCGTGCCGCCTCAATGTAAATGGTATTGAAGGTAGCATTGAAACAAGAATTCCAAAAGCTACTCTATTTAGCTGGGGGTGAATAAGATATGTTCAGTGTTACTTTGCAATCTGATGACCCAAAGTTTTTGTGAAAAAAGAGCTTAGATTTCATGTAGCAATGCTACCTCTCAAAAAGTCTGAGTTAGTTTAATTGAGATTCATTATTATCATGAGGGAGATCTTAAGGATTATTGGACTCATATTTTTCTTGATTTATAAAATTGTTTTGGTATGACATGTTTTGCGATCCAATTGTTTGTCTTTAGCATGATTCGAACTCAAGAAGTTTGGATAGAATGGAATAGGAATATTAAGTTATCTACCAGGCTAAGATACTAATTAAAGCACCAATTGGCCAATAAAGAATTATTTTAACCAATAGATAGTTGATATAGTATGGATTATGGCCAATAAGAGAGTAAAGATATGATCGGATCTTAGTTAAGGAAATGTGTTAATTGTTGTGAGTTGTAGGCTTGGTTGATGCAAAGAGGTGACAATAGAAGTTGGATGAATTGGGTGAAAAGTTCGAAAGGATTGAAAGATGAATAGAAGCGTGGATAGAAACCAGTGAAAATGCACGAAAGGTCCCCCACCTATAACTTCAACGAATTTCTGGATATTACATTTGCTTCAAGTATTTACAATATGAGAACATTTCATAGGATAGTTGACATAGATTTTTATTATATTATACAGCTAAATGTATAAAATATTTAAATAATATGGGAGAGATAAGAAATAGGGGTAGGGGGACCTAAAGAAAATGAAGAAATACAACGGATCGGCATTGAGTAGAAGGATGAGTTGGCTCAAGAGTAAGATGAAAGCTGCTGCATCGATGGTATTAAATCGTTCAATGATAATAATCTGATAGATATGTAGGTGGTGCATGCAGCTGAAGTAGTTGCTCCGTCGTTGAACTTGTCCATGTCGCTTTACAAGACTCCAGTTGAAGAGTTTCATCATCGATGGCAGATTATTTCCCTCTTCTTGGAAGCTTTAGCAGCAGAAAACTTGCCTGAAGCTCAGCAACGCAAGCAATTACAAGATTCTAGTACTAGAGACAATCTAGCCAAGCTTGTCAAGCTACTATATGCTGAAGAAGATGCTTTAGATCGACATGTACATGATCGAGAAACTTCAATTGATCAAAGACCATGTATGGAGTATTTACTTGAACATAATGTGATTCAAAAGCTTTGTGAGAAAGCTACACAAGATACACCTTGTGGATTAATGGTTCTTGTCATCATTTTTTTGACAGATTTGCTACGAGAATCGAAAATCAATTATCCTATTTTACCAACAAGAGGAGTGTATCGATCAGTTTGTGAACTTATTCAAGGTGCTATTGAAAGAGAAGTACATGATGAAATGGTTGAAAAGTGTTTGCTTCATTGTTTACATGCGCTTTGGGTGAAGCTTAAAGGTGATCCAGTTCAAACGGAATTTTTCTTTATGCACATTTACAAAACAACTTTGCCTAACAATGAACTGACATTATCTCCAACTCGTATATCAGAACTTGTACTCTTTACTGGACTACTTCCACATATTTATCGCAGTGGCAAACTCGGTCAAAAATGTCGTGAAGCTTTGGCAATTGCATCGAGTCTACAAGAGCCTGGTTTAGCACGTTTTATATTGAAAATGACACCATTTTGCAATTATTCAGTCACTGGAGTCATCGGTGCTTTTGATGTACTGCCTAAAACCCTTGATGTAAAGAATGAAAAAACATTTCGATCAGTAGATATTGAAATGATTGAAGCCGATTTGGAAGTACTTGCAGCAAGGCTACGATTCTGTTGTACATTGGCAATGGTTGGTACCTTTGAAATTCTCGATGAAGAACGACCTCCAACACCACCAAAGGGTACCCCAGCAGCAGTTCCAATTGCTCGAGTTCGATCAATCACAAAAGAAATTTTACTACAATTCCACACACGATTTTTACAAGGCCCATTTCTTGAATCATTATTAGATACGTCGGAAGCAGCATCACGCACTGCACTTGTGTATGCTCGGCTTATATTGGATATGCTTGTGGCTTGTGGTAGCTCATCAGCTTCAAATCCAATGCTGCACGTATACATTTCGTTTTTACTCAACCATCAACATGCTAAAGCCTCTGCGTGTGGAACTGTTGTGCCTATCGTCACTGCATCACAAGATGATGTTGCACCAGTGGCTGTAGCTCCACTTGCTAAACCCCAACGTTTATTGCAAGAACTCATTTATCGAGTCAACTCACTTTCATCGTCTTTAAGCATTGCCACAATGGATCTCTTTTCATCCTTATTACGTTTACGAGATCCAGGAATTGAAGATATTTTACTACCCATGTACCAAAAAGCCAAATCCCCTGTAGATATTGTTTGGTTTGCATCACGATTTCCACATTCTTCAATTGCTACAATTACTTCCAACTCGGAGCTTTGGACCGCTGTCAAACAGCATGACTTTGACGCTTTGGAAACTTTTGTCGATGTCCCTACATTGAAAGATGGTGAACTTATGTCCTTGCTTTCTTACATTGCTGTTGCTGAACAAACTGCTTGCCATGAAAAGTCCAAACCAAAGTTATGCGATGACAGTGATACAGAAGACGAAGATGAAGATATTCAAAAACGAGTATTGAAGAGAAGCTCAAGTTGGTCTATTCGTATGCCGTCTGTGAGCCAAGTGCCAGCTATTTTTTCTGAAGAACCAGCACATTTATCCTCACAATCATTGAGCTCACTGTTTGAAAATGTGCTTTTTGGTCGTGTCGAACGTTGGCTTGACAATAGCTTCCAAGAAAATGTTGCATTATCTGGACTTTTGACCATTTTGGCCTGTACTCGACCTCGTTTAATATTTGATTGGGATCAAAATTCTAAATCAATTCGTCAAGTTCTCGAAGATCTGCATAAAGATGCTTATGTACGTATTCAAAGGATACCTCAAGGCTGGCAAAAGGTTGAGGATATAAGTGCACAATTGGTAGAAAACCCCAACTTCGAAGTCGAAGGCATTGAAACAAACCTCGTCGTATCATTTATAGTGCTGGAAGAAATGCTCAAAGAATTAGTGGCTTTACTTGTTGCTCAAGATACTGTAAAAACATTACCTCTCAAACCTGAGGGGTATTACATGGAGGCTAAAAAGCAGCAAATTGAGCCTCGTTATATCAGTGAAGATTCCGACTCAGAGAATGATAATGGCAGTGCTGAAAGCTTGGATAAACTCTTGGATTTGGCTGTGGAACAACTCGCCTCTATCACCAAAGGAGCATTTTTCCAATCTCTTGGTGGGGACCCTATCGACGAAGTAGATATTACTATACCTGTCGAACCATGATTAGACTTTTATTATACATGTACCAATAATGTAAATGACGCAAGATGAACTTGTACGATTTAGTTGATATTATTATTAAAAATTTCTTCTTAGATTAGCACGGTTGACATTGTCCAGCAATGAGTCAAAGGCAAATTGCATTTTGTGACGAGCGTGTAAAATAGCTAATCGTTCCAAAGTCTTCGTTGAATTTTTGTGGAATGCTAAGATAAGCAAACGTAGACCAGCAACAAGTAGATCACGAGTTTTTTTGGCTTCTGCTTCTAATATGATTTGGCTATGGGTAGATGTGGTCTCAATAACAAGACGAGAATCCTCTTTAGCTTCAATTGATTGAATAAAAATGAGATTCATAACCACTGGAGATGCTGCACCACGAAGCGCCTTGGACTCGAGGTATAAATGAGTGCCAGATTTGTTAAGTCGAAGAAGACGAGATTTTGATCCAAGACGAACTTTAAGTCCACGAGATAAAAGCATGCGAAAATGCATGAGAAGTTCTGCTTCTTTGTCTTGTCTCGACATAGGAGCATTGCTTTGAGTAGCTTGGGCTTTTGTAGAAGTATCTTGATTTGGTGTTGGAACTGGTGTTGCTGGAGGTGTTGGATCTGCACTTGGGGTTTGTTTTTCTGTAGGTGGAGCTGGTTCTCTACTAGATTCTTTAGGACTTAAAGGTTTTGCCCAAGCTTGTTGCATAGCTTGCATAACAATATATTGTTGTCCCTAGAAACACTGAATATTGCTAAATAAAAACATTATTTTACTTGAACAATAGCACCAGATCCTTTCTGAATTGCTAAAGCTGCTGCTTCACGACATAATTGAGATAGTTTATCACTAGCAAGATCAATAGACGCATCAAGTGATTGTTCATATCTGTTCCATCTTATCAATAAAACTTTAACATAAGAATTCTTACTTGACAAAGTATGGTGCAACAAGTCGTTCATAGATTTTTGTAGCTCCTCGAAAGTAAGGAAGTGCTAGCCATGCCATCATACACACTTTCGCCTCATAATACAATGGAATATAATTGCCCAAACAATCTGCAATGATCTCAAAGACCGAAAAACATGCATTTACTGTCCAAAACACTACCCATTGAATTTGTTCCTCCACAGCTTCATCACCCTTGGACGCCACTTTGACAGACATGTAGATTGGATACGCATAGCCGATTGCATTACACAAACTTCTTGATAGAAAGCGTCCTACAAGCATGTTTTCTCTTGTTCTCTGTTTCAAAAATGACAACTTATAGTTTCTTAGTGTCATAAATTGTTTTACATAACCGACATACAAATCTTAAATAAAGGATATAAATAGGCATCTATCACCTTGGTGATAAGTAAGATATTCCAAAAACAAAAGTTAAAAAAGCATTAAACATGTCAATAGAAAATAGTATTCATTACTTGTTAGCACCATTTAGTATATTCTTCATCTAGAAATAATGAGCTTTATATGCTCATTGTTATTTAAACGAGGTATAACATGTCAGCTTGATTAGTGTAGCTAGGAAAACCGAAATTAGTGTAATTGAACAGCTTTAAGTTCATAGTTAAAGCTTTCAGTGATGATGAAAGCTTCTTACGATTGCTTTAGATGATTGTAGTGTTTGATATATTCACTACAATTCACTAATGTGAGTGTTTTTACATATTTACAGTATTTGATAGTTTGACAACCAATTAAATCGGATGTTTATCAAAAGTTTACGATACGATATCAATTTATGATTTTCATTTCTTGTTGCGTGAAGTATTTTGACTAAAGAAATACGATGGGAAAGCGATTACAACACGTTCTTGTGACGATTCCTGCATCTAACTATTGTGAGAAAGCTCGTTGGGGTTTAAACTTGGCAAAGATTGATTTTTTTGAAGAAAAACATGCTCCTTTGTTCACGTATGCTTCTGTGGTTCCAAAAGGGGGAAAAAGTGTACCATTTTTAATTCTTCCAGATGAATCTGTTTTAAAGAATAGCGATGAAATCTTGACGTATTGTGGTAAAACACTACCATCGCTTTATCCCAATGAATCTGTAAAGGCGAAGGAAGTTTATTATGATGATAAATTTGGACCCAATGCTCGACGATACGCATATCATACGCTATTTTCTATGGGTGGTGACATTGCAAAAGCTGCCATGATTGATCCCCTTGAAAGTCCCATTGAAAGAAATGTGGTTAAACTATCATACCCAGTGCTCAAGAATCTTTTAATTCGTGCTTTAAACATTACACCTGCTGCTGTTGAACGTTCATGGGCAAAGGTCGAAGCTGAATTTGAACGTGTCAATGACATTTTGGGCGATGCACCATTGGGTTCACGATATTTGGCTGGAGATACATTTTCAGCAGCTGATATTTCGTTTTGTTCGCATGTATCAATGCTTCTTGGTCCAAAACAATCTCGTTTTGTTGCACCATATTTGAATCCAGCAAATTTACCACCTCAATTCCAAGCACGCTATAATCAACTCAAAGAATCGAAAGCAGGACAATTTGTTTTGTATTGTTATGATCACCATTATCCTGTGCAATCTCCCAATTCTCATTTGTAATTCTGCAATAAAAGATTTTGCAATTACATCATTTAAAAGCGATAAAATTGCTTTTAATCTTTGAAGAAACAATGAATTCATGTTGATTTTGTCATCAATGGCACTGTTTGTTAATTGGTCTTTTGTAGCAGATGATGGCTGAATTTCGCCCAATCAAAATACATAATTATAACTTGAAAGATTGTAATTGGTTAAAATTGAAAAGAGCAGATTTTCACTGACTTTTCAATGACAGGCAAGAAGAAGAGGTACAATGCTGATGAACTTGATGCTGCTGTACGTTCATATGTGGATGGAATGAAGCTACGTGAAGTACATCAGAGATATCCACATATCCCTGAACGTACCATTACCAACCGTGCCAATAAAGTGATCAATGACATCAAATTGCAGAAACCAGGTCCGGCTCCAGTTCTTAGTGTACCTATTGAAAATGACATTGCATCTTGGATTGTTGAAATGCAGACAAATGGCTTCCATGTATCGCGTCAAATGGTGCTAAGTAGAGCAAATGAGATCTATCACACTTCTAATAAAGCATCCCCTCCATCAGGGTACCTTGGGGATGGCTGGCTTAAACGATTTATGGAACGACATCCTGATATTACATTACGAGATGCAAAAGGAAGTAAACGTGTTCGTATTCCTGATGAATCAAGTACCATTCGTCCATGTCTATCGGATTCAGTAGCAGATCCACGGGAATTGAAAAAACCAACTATTAAATCATGTTCACCAAAAGAAAAAGTGGATGATAAATATGCTGATCAAAAACAAGAAATGGAAATGGAAATCTTAAAGAAAACTTTACGTGTCAAAAGCATTGAAGTGATTAGTACAACAATGTTAGCTCGTCAAAAACTTGTCGAAGCTGGGATTCCACAAATTGAAATTGATAAAATGCTACCACTTCCACCTCCAGAAGAAACATCTCATTTAGTTGAATAATAAATCTATTTCAAAACATTAAGGCATTCACAAGTATTCCCAACCACCAAAATTATTTGATTACTACATATGAGTTTGCGTAATAGTGACGTCATTGGACTTCCATGACGTTATCAATAGATCATTTTCAAATTACCATTGGAAATGGCATTGCTTGTGACGATTCCTGCTTCGAATTATTGTGAAAAAGCTCGTTGGGCATTAACATTAGCCAAAATTTCATTTCGAGAAGAACAACATGCTCCTATGTTTCACATGATGTCAACGATACCTAAAAGAGGGCGATCTGTGCCTTTAATTAAAACTCCAGACGCTACATTTAAAAGTAGCGATGAAATTATGGCTTGGTGTGCCAAAACTCTTCCTTCTTTACACTCTCCAAGCAATGCAATTGAAAAAGAATTGTATTTTGACAATGAATTTGGACCTCATGCACGTCGTTATTCTTATTTTATGGTCTTTTCCTTAAATTTAGCCAAACCAATTTTGTTTAATCCAATTGCTCATACATGGGAACATACTTTTGCTACAAGTTTATTTCCAGTAACCAAAGCATTGGTGATAAAAGGAATGAAAATTGATCAAGAAGGATCGGATCGTTCATGGATAATCATTCAAAAGTTTTTTGATCAAGTAAGTGAATTACTTAGTGATGCACCGATTGGAACTCGATTCATTTGTGGTGATACTTTTTCATCTGCTGATATCTCTTTTTGTTCCCATGCTTCAATAATCATTCTTCCACCTCAAAGTCGATTTATCTCTCCTTATATTGACATTGAAAAGCTTCCTACCATCTATTATGAACGAATTCAACAATTACGAGCAACTCGTGCTGGGCAATTTGTTATGTATTGCTTTGCTAATCTTTATCCACAATCGCCCTTCAACACAGCCAAACTTTAAGGTTATATATCTCTTCTTTAAATACTTAAAGAATTCACTTCATGGTCATTTTCATCATTTTCATAGTCAATCTTGTCTATTTCACAGTCATTTTTGTCATTTTCAAATGATTTTCATAGAGAAGTGCAATGTTTGAGTCTCTTAGCATGTATTAAGCAAAAAAGCCATTGTGTATCTTCATTAAATGCATTTCAGATTGCTTTTGCATTGTCATTTTCATCATTTTCATGGGATTTTTGTCAAATTAATCAGGTTTTAACACGCGTTAAGTCTCCAAGCGTGAATTAAAGCTATTGTAGCTATTCTATCCACCTAAAAGGCTATTGATCTCTTCATTAAATGCCTTAAGAGTTCATTTTTATAGCATTTTTTTCAATTTTAGAGTCATATATGTGATTTTCTTAGTAAGATTCAATGCTTGAATCTACAAGCGTCTATAAAGCTATTATAGACACATAAAAGACACTTGGAAAGATCATTCTCTTGATGATACACTGCGAATTGTGCTTCATGAGAAGTTTCTTACCAACATTCAATTGCTAATTAAAGATTTGCATAATCACAAGATGGCCGCCCTTCCCGCTGAAATCGAACAAGGGAACGTCGAGTACAAGGTACAATTACTACGTCCCTCTCGAGGTTTTAGCGATAGTATTCTCTTATAACTCAATCATTACGTAGAGAGGCTACAGCATCTTGTTACTCAGTTGAATTGGCGGCTTAATGAAGGTCGAGGCGAAGCTTATTATGAACTTGGGGTCGCTGATGATGGAAAAATCGTTGGTATGGCTCCAGAAGACTTGGAAATGAGTTTAGCCACGTTGCTACGTATGTGTCAAGTGCTTGGAGCTGATATGAAGCTTGTTACATTAAGAAATGGCAGTCAACCAACTTGGAAAGCTGCTCGAGTGGCCATTACAAGAATTGCAGATACCCATGGAAAGAAACAAGTTCGAGGTATGAATTCTACTTAATGGAATTGAATGAATTGCTTGTAGTTTCGGTGATTGGAGATGTAGATTGTGGCAAATCGACGTTAATTGGAGTCTTGACAAGAGGATGTTTGGATGATGGCAATGGACTTGCACGTATGCAAGTATTTCGGTAGAAATTCAATTGATTATGAAAATGATCGAGATATTGTAGGCATTTACATGAAATTGAAAATGGTAGAACGTCAAGTATTAGTGAACAAATCTTGGGAGTGACGAAAGATGGAAAAATATGTAAATTTAATACGATGGAAAGTCGAAATACATCGAGCATTGATGCACAAAGTCACAAGTTAATTATGTTTAGTGATCTTGCTGGTCATGAAAGATATTTAAAAATCACTGGTAAGACTTTCATCTCTCAGTAATACTAAAATATAATTAGCAACTGGTTTGGCAAGTCAATTTCCAGATTATGCTATGTTGGTTGTGGATGCTACAAAAGGAGTTCAAAAGATGACAAAAGAACATTTATTGATTGTTCTTGGACTTGGTATTGCTGTATTTGTTGTTATTACAAAATCCGATCTTGTTGATGCCACGAGGATACAAACAACATTATCGGATGTACAATCACTACTTGAGGTTTGTTAAGTTAAAAATCTTGATATCTAAAGGTAATTTAGTCTGTCAATAAGTCTGCAGTGATGGTTGATAATGATCAACCATATTCTTTGGCAAATATTTTATCGTGTGTGCCTATATTTACTGTATCAGCGGTGACTGGTGAGTCTCTTTTAATCCTTCAATCGTTCTTTGCTTCAGTCATGCCCACTCGAGTACATTATCTTTTGTTATTGTCATCTAAACTATGTTAGTTATGGGGTTCATTGCATGATTGTACTGCTGAATTTTTCTTGAGTGGTTATTACGATACTGATGCTGGAAGTATTGTAGCTGGTTTAGTCAAAAGGTAATTATTATCCTACTCAAACTGGTTTAAAAGTTGCTATCTGTAGTGGCACTGTACATGTTGGTGATTCATTGCTTTTGGGTCCAACAAATTCTGGTGCTTTTTATGGTGTTCATGTTAAAAGTATTGAAGTCCAACGTACACCAGCTAAAAGTATTTATGCTGGACAAACAGGAGCTCTCTTACTTAGCTCTCTTGACAATTCAACAGTATACAAATACCAATCTAAGTCCTCATATTGACTAGATTGATTTTTCCATGATGCGCAAAGGCATGATGTTGGTGCATCCTAGCTTACGTGTACGTCATTTAACTATGTATTTCTTGATATTTACAATCTCAATTAGCCGATTGCAACTCGTCAGTTTGATGCAGAAGTCCAACTTGTGGATTCGAGTGTTGTATTAAAAGAAAATGTTCAAGGCGTAATTCATGCAGGACCTATTCAACAAACGGCAAAGATTGTTCATGTACAATACGACAATGATATCTGTCGACTACGCTTTGAATTTGTACATTGTTCCGAGTACCTGCGTCCCGATTTACCATTAGTTTTCCGTGCACGACGTACTCAAGCAGTGGGCAAAGTCCTTCATGCAGTTCACACCGTCAAAAGTGTTGCCTAATATGATTAATCCATTCATTCATTCTTTTTACATTATAACTCTACCATCTCATCTTTTTCAATGGCACTACAACTATACAACTCATATTCATGAAATTTGTCAATGATCAAGCAATGAAATATCTTGAAAGTCGACAATTTTCCAATCTCTCTTTTTTGTAGAGCTTTCAAATGTCCAAAGCATTGAAGAAGACTTTGGCACTTGAAAATCACGATGACCAGAAGTCACTCGAACAGTGTGGACCATATCACAATGAACTTGTAGTCGAATTTTATCAAGTATTACACTTGCTTCGAACAATCCAAGGTTCTCAAAGTGAACATGGCGTAAATCATACTTGACACCACGTTTACATGCTTCTTCCATTTCAAAGACACATGCATCAAATCGTTTTTGTGTCATGACCTCTTGTAGCCATGAGACGACATCATTTTCTTTGTTTTTTTCACCGACAAACGCACGAAAGTCGTCTGAATGCACTGCATGAAGCACACGATCTACAGCAGTCGCAGCACCCTCGAGAAAATCGTTCGTCTCAATTGGTTCACGTAGCATCTGCAAGTTTGTGCAAACAGACCATTTGCGCAATGCCGAGAGCGATGGATCGATTGCTGGCGAGACACGGTGAAAATGCACGAGGCTTTTAGCGTTTAGAATGACGGAACGAAGCAATGAAGCCGCTGGAGCCACAGGCAAGGAAGAAAATCGACGCATTGAAGTGTGCATGAGCTTGCTATTTCCAAAGTAGATCTTATTGTTTCTACAACGACCATCTGCTATAAGAAGGCTGATCGAGTGGGATACTGCGTGGATAAACGAGGAAATGGAGGGCTATGAAGCGTGTTTAAAGGTAACGATGACGTGTAGCAATGATGTGTGAGGGATTGGTAGCGATGGACGCGAAAGAATGACGAAAATTGAAGCAAAAATGATGGAAATGAGTGTTTGGAGATGACGGGTCAAATCTTATGGTGCATAGAGGAGTGGCGATCCTGTTGCATGAACAGTTGACGTAATAATGCTACCCATTTGCTAGGAATAGCGATGGCGTTCTTGGAAGGAGCGATACGAGTGGTGGGTTGAAGGATTAAGACGAGATGACGACGCCTTGTTGAAAAAAATTGCGTAGAAGCGAAATAGCAATGGGATACACGTCATTTGGATGAAATTGACAATGAAAGAGAAGGAAATTGATGTCATTTCGATGTGTTTACGATGCATAGATGACGTACAATGCATTAGACGACTACTTATTACCAGTTTGTATGTAGATAGATAACGGTTTTTGTGTTGCAAACTAACTTATGCCGCCAGCTAATTAGTATTTTGCCTAATTTGCTATATTATCCGATAGAAAACACTGTGAAAATTGTGTTTTTTTGGTGAGTTTTTAATAGAAAATATAGAGTAATCGTTTTTTTCACGGTAATTTACCACTTGAGAATTGATCATGGCCAAGAAAGTTGTTTTAGAGGAAGACGAATATGTGAATGCACTCGATTCGATCATTGAGAGAGATTTCTTTCCTGATTTGCTCTATATGAAGCTGCAAACGATGGTAGATGATGATATGAGTGTGTAGCTTATGATGTTTTTAGTGGCTTGATGCGCTTGCAACCAAAGATCAAGGTCTCATTGCTCAAACACGACAATATATCAGTAATGAACAGAAAAAACAACCTCAAGCACGGAAAAGCTCAAGAACACAACGTATGTACTTTTTTCTTGATTGTATTGTTGATAAGAGCATTGTAGCATCGAAAAAACGATCCCGAGAGGATGAAATACCGACATCGACATGGGATTTGCCAACTCCACCTAGAGAAATGAATGATATTGAAGAACCAGATGAAAATCATGAAGAATTGATGGAGATAGCTGCTAATGAAGGACCAAACCCAGCGAAAATGACATTAAACCACTTTGTTGTTAGTATGATATTGATGAAATGGTAATAAATGTCATTGTAGGCGACACATACGTCGGAAGATAATGCATCGTTTGAAGAATTACAAGAGAAATCAGTAGCAGAACACAAGAAAAAGTATCATTGGGCTTTTGATAATGATTCTGACAAAACAAAATTGTTATTGCTACCTGATGGAACTAAAATGACGACAGAACGACGGCAATTGATGGATAAAGCTTGTGATACAAAGCTTGGTATGAATCTGTCTTTGATACACATGGAATTCTTATGATATTTGAAGCTATTGAAGACTCGAGGCCTGCAGCTCCAGATACATGGAAATTTCGTGCTCAAAATCAACTTCATTTTCCTCCTGATATGGAAACTTCTAAAGATATTTGCAATGTATTTCCAAATATTAAGAAATTTTGTTCAATTTATGAATAGGTGGAAAAACAAGATGTATTAATGCTTGAAAATGGATCAACTTCGTCTAAACAATTAGCTAAAGTTCGTACTGGTGCTGTGATGAAAAAACCAATGGAGACAGTATATGCCAATTCCAGATTCACAAATACGTTTTTAGCTAATCAAGATGTTGTTGCAGAAATTGAAGCACCTGAAAAACTAGACATGGTTGAAATGACACCACTTATCACTCCTGGAGATGCATCACCATTAATGACTTGGGGTGCTATTGCTGCTACACCTATGATACTTAAAGGAGAGACTCCTCAACGTATATCCATTAATACATATAAATGATTTATAATATGCTTAGGTGGTCCATCATTTGAAATCAAAGAAACTTCAGAACGTGAAAAGTTAGCACTTGCCATGGATGCTAAAAACAAACTAGTACGCTATTTCATCAAACACTAACTAACATGTATCTAGCGAATGAAAGCTAAAAAGACTCCAACACCATTTCGTCGTCAAGCAAAAAATGCACCAACACCTTTACTTAGTGTCTTTCGTGCTGGTGCTCATTCAGAATTACGAGCAAGTTATGCTACTCCACTTGTGCGATCTGGTATTGCTAAACGACCCAAGAAATAAAGCTATTATTTCAACTACAAAACTAATTTAATCTATATGAGAGAGACAAGCACACGGCTTCAAATTCCGAGTACTTAAAATTACCTTTTGTTCAAACATTTAAAACCACTACTCTCGTTGAAAATACACCTTAACAATTGTAAGAAACTCTGTAGTATAAGGCAAATATAAACACTCATTGTAAACACTAGCATATTCAAACAACTTTTGACTTCAAATTTGAAAATAATGATACAAAAATGCTGGACTCCTATTGTCCATTTTCAGTGTCTATGGATTTATCCAGCTCGTTTATCCACATCAATATATCCACACTCATTACACGATCAATATAACATTTAAATTCATTCAAATACAATGTTTCCTAGCTTTGTTAGCTTGAAATATCTCTTCATAGTGAAATATCATTATCATAAATGTTTACTTTTGAAAAAGATGAATACGTAATGTAACTACAGTATTGCAATTGGTCAACTAATCCTGGAAAATGACGTTGGTGTGTGTACCTCTAGCACTAACTCTCAAGTTGCCACGTAATGGTATCTTCACCCAGATTAAAATCACGTTTAATCTTCATTATAAGCTATGTTCATCTTAATGTTAGAGTTGATACTACCACTGACTTCAGTTGCAAGTAAAGTGAAAGACCGACCATTTTGGCTATATTTGTACGGTGGCGTTGGGGTCAGAACTATTGAATAATGGCGACTTTGTGAGGAATAACACAATTTGTTAAGATGGAAACTACGTACAAGCTAGCCATTGTGGGTGGTGGTCCAGCAGGAATTGGAATATTTGTACGAGCTGCTCGACTTGGTTACCTGGATCAATTGTTAACTGATGGTGTTGTATTGATTCATGATGGACCGATTGCAACTTTAGGCCGGGGAAAACTTGGCGATTATATTATCAATTCCAACACATTTGCAAAAAGTTTATTAGGAAGTGTACTTGATGAAAAATTGGAGCTTGATCCACCTGAATCAATTGAAGGAACGTATTTGAAAAGTCTCAGTGCCCACCCGAGTGCTCAGAGATTGGCACAAGTTGGCAATGCTTCAGTGAGTTTGATTGAATTGGGTAAATTCCTCGAAGCTGTTGGCTATGCAACTCGTCTTGAAATGATGAAATACCCCAAAACGAGTGATTGCCTTACTGACACTAAAGCCACCAAGATTGAACGCACAGATAAAGATTTATGCAAGATTACTACAACTCGAGATGGAGTTGAAAGTATTTTCTGGGCTAAAAATGTTGTGTTAGCCATGGGTGGCACACAACAACTACCTCCACCCGCAGATCTTGACCCATGCTATTTATCAAAGACTTGGACATCAGATAAAGTACTTTGTGAGCCTGGAAGACGTGAGCTTGCTGCTGCACTGAGTAATGCAAAAGACAAAAAAGTTTGCATTATCGGTGGTTCCCATAGTTCATTTTCAGTAGCATGGGTTCTACTCAATAAAATGCACCCCAAATCCAAGACCGACGATGCAAAGCCCATACAATTCAATGCCAAAGATATTACAATACTACATCGAGGAGCAATTCGCTGCTTTTACAATACACGAAAAGAAGCTGAAGCTGATGGTGTGGTAGTTGATAAAAGTGATCGAGCTGGAAATATCAATACATTTACTGGCCTTCGTGAAGATGCTAAAGCTCTATTCATGGCTGCATCAACTGGTCATGAACCTCGTGTTAAGCTGTATCAAGTAAAACGTGGTGCTCCTGGGGCTGCTTTAAGAAAACAAGCTTTTGATGGTGCATCTGCAATTATTTGGTGTTGTGGTTATACTACCAAAATGATTCCTATTATCGATCACTCAATGGACAAAGCATTTTCAATATCAAGAGGAGCTGTAAGAGTTGATCTTAAAGGTCAAGTAATTGATAATGCTGGTGAAAGTTTACCATGGTTATTTGGTGTTGGTATTGGATTTTGTTTACGAGCTGCTGTTGATGAAATGAAAGAAGAAACAAGAGCTGACGGTGTCACTGTTTACCATCGACGTGGAGCTACTTTAGTTCTTGCTGCTGTATTTGGTAATTGCATTTATGGCAAAGATTGTACTTCATTTGAAGAGATGATTGAAAAGTGCGAAAAAAGACGTAAAGAAGATAAGCAACATGAATCAAAGATCCCGTTGACACCAAGCATGTCGAAAAAAAGGTATATACACATAACTAGTTATCATTTATCATCTCATTCTATAATAGAATATCCCAACCATTGACTGACGAGGCACATGTACAGGTATACTTTTTAGTTAAAATTGTTATTGACTGAGCTTAGAATCAACTTATTATTGCCCCTCGCAAATCTAGTCTTACAGCACGAAAAGAGTCGAGTCCAACAAAACAAAACAAAAATCAAACTATTGATGAAACCAAAGCCATTCGACGATCAAGTTTTGAACTTGGGCGACACACTTCTTTAAGCCATTCAATCAAAGCACCAAAAAGTTGTGGAAAACCAATGCTTGCTGGTTCAGCACAACATGCTATTCGTAGCATTCGCACTGGAGTCCTTTAATATTTATTCATTATAAATTCTTCGTATATATTTGTAAAACATCCCAATGTGCTAGCGATGGATCAGTAGTTAATTTCATTTCTAGTTGACCCCATTCTAATAGAGTTTTCGCAGTCAATTCATCAAGTACTGGGTCTTCATTCTTAGGTCCCAAAAGGATAACTTTTTGTGCGTTTGGAAACCATTTCAAATATGTTATCAACAACCATGGACGACGTAAGTAGACAGCTAACAACACGTGTACGTTGTCTATAGCTGGTCGCTCATTTTCTTTAACTACATGGAAATATGGCAAAAAGACATTAATGGGAGCCACATCAACACCATGGACATCAATTTTATCATTTTTTTCTTCCAAAAGAAATTCAAGCAATCCAGAACCACTTCCAATACTTAAAATGGTACATGGACTTGGCAATGGTGTTAAACACCAGGAAATATGCTCTATGAGGCGAGTTGTTGGATTCACACAGCATAAAGTTGTTGTTTCA
This sequence comes from Thraustotheca clavata, assembly GCA_002081575.1. Classification (NCBI taxonomy): domain Eukaryota; phylum Oomycota; class Saprolegniomycetes; order Saprolegniales; family Achlyaceae; genus Thraustotheca; species Thraustotheca clavata. Next base: position 20,088 of record JNBS01001761.1, on the reverse strand, counting down.
GTTGCAGTATCAAGAACACCAAGCATATCATCGATTCGACCTTCTTGAAAGAGCTCTCGTAGTTGATCTGCTGTGGAAATCACTTGCTGTGATCTATTAGTGTAGAGTTGCCCTGGATGTAAGTCCATAATTGATTAATGACTGGTGGACAGTACACAAAAATTATGATATGATGATTCTTATTCCAAACTTATCAAGTTGCAGTTATGACTGATTGGTATCAGGCTGATTGATTGCTTGATGTTGTAATTCAAGAATTGTGTCAACTTGTTTAGCTTCAGCTTCATAGCCCATTACAAGAAGAGAGCGCTTAGCACTTACGTATGGCCAAGGACTCGTGACAATTTGATCGCCTTGGACACATTTGCGATGAAATTCACGGAAAGTTTCAATAGCTTTAGCATGTTGATTTGTAGATGAGTAAGCAGTCACAAGATGTTGTAAGACAAATGTCTTTTTGGATTGCAATCGTTCACCTAAATAAACAACAAATGCCCAAGCATCAATTGTATCTTCGTCGTCATCATTTTGTTCTCCTGATGTTTTGTCTTTGAGTGTACGGCGAACACATCCTTTAAGTAGATTTTCTAGCTTGGCTTGAGAAACTACAGCTTGAGGGGATTCCAACATTAATTGCAATAAACGCCAGCGACGAGCATTATCAACAAATGATACAAATTGCCACCACCAAAATGGAGATTTCAAGTTTAGTAGAGGAAGTTTGGATTCCAAAAAGGACCAAAGCTCCACTTGATTGAAATGGGTTGATCGGGCTATTGTATGTAAAATACGCTTTCCATCTTCTTCGCTTGGGAAATTTACAGTAAACAAGGGACAAGACTTAAGGAAGTCAAACAAAGCATCTTCTTGGTTTTGTTTGGCCATTTCAGTCATTAACTTGGTAGCCATGGCATTGGCCTTTGTTATCTTTTTATCTTTTAAGGCTTGAGTAATTTCAGTTTGAATCGATGCTGTTTGATGCAATCCAATATATGTATAGACTAGTTCTGATTCAATAAGAGTCGATTCCCCACTAGGACACAAGTGAGTTCAAATAATCATACTGGTACTTTACGTGTAAACTGATTGAAATTGTTTGTACACATCAAGAGCTTCTTCAAATTCACCAAGGTAATTACGAGCAGCCATCGCACATGAATAAATTCGAGGTAAAGCAGGGTTGATTCCATCAAATCGTTGCATATTATCAAAAAGTTGTAAGACACTTTCCGCATATTCCACGCCATCTTCACTATCTTCTTGGTCATTTTGAAACCCAGCACTAAGTCCAACTAAAAGGTTTTGATAGTCCAATTCTCTCAATTTGATTCCATGAAGTTCGACATCATCTGCAATTTGTTTCATATCTTTAAAACTTTTGAGTGTACTGAAGAGATAAAGAGCTTGACGATAAGATGCCATATTTCTTGGGCTATTAGATTGACACAAATTTCTCCAAAACATTGCTGCATTTTCATATTGTTTAGTAGCAATGAGTGCTTTAAGATACGAAGCATTCATTGATTCTGTTGGATACACTTGATGTCCTTCAGCAAATGCATAAGCAGCTTGGACATCAGCATGAAGATTTTGATAACTTAACATTCCAACAATAAATGACATGGTTCGACGTGTTGGTTTGACAAGAGGTGAAGCAGCAGACATATCTTGCAAGTTTTCATACAAAAGCATTGCGGCTTCATGCTGTCGACGTTGTACTAAGAGAGTCACAGCTTCTTGTTCCACTTTCGCAGTCAAATTAGGATCAAAATCACACTTGGGCTCACGTCCTTCCAATTGCTCCACCAAAGGACGATAGAATGAAGCTACTTCCTTTACTACTTCGCTGTAATTACCTTGATCACACAACGATCGTAGCTTGTCATGAACTGGGTTCTTGACTTCGATGACTTCTTTTGGCGGGGAAGTTTTTACTGAAGCTTGGCGAACTTGTAGCAACACAGAAGAATCACGTAGAGGCACAGACACAGCTCCATTTACTAAAGAAGAGATTGCATAAGGTCTCACAGAACGCTTTAATGATGAACGAAGGACTGCCGACAAGAAAGTGCGCGCTGCCATTGATTATATAATTCCAAGATGATGATTGGCTGGTACTGTATCCCTAGGTCATATGCATAGTCATAAATTCTTATTGAAAACTTAAGTACATTTTCATGAAAGACATTGAGCTTTTTGGACAATAGCTTTGATGTTATTCCTTTATTGATCAATATAGAAGGTAGATTTTTGCATTTTGTGCTGATCATGACATTTTTTAAACAGAGTTGTGTGTAAAAAGTGATATTTGATATTGGACTGAAAATAGTTGAGTATATTCAATAACTAAATCCACCATTGGCTTTAAATGTAAGGCTTCGTGTTGTTAATTTGTTATACAAGTTATTGAGATGAGCTTTGGATATCTTGTTGTGTTGTCAAATCATACAAATATGGTAAAGTTTAATTCGATAGTCCAATGTAAAAATACTTGAGAATAAACAAAGAAATACAAGCAATGTATGAAAGGTATTTTCATTGTTTATAGAATAAGGAAGAAGTCAACTGAAGATAGTATATCGAGGTAGGTTATTGATAAAATTTGGTGATAGAAAAACCATGGATTTTCAATTTTATCAAGGTAACAAGTTTTTAGGTATCTAGTAGTGTTCATGTATAAAAGAGATGAATGAAGCAATGATAAACACTAGATTGAATATTAATTCTTTGGCTTTGATAGAAAGTTAATTTTGTATGGTGAAAATTGAAGTTATAGAAAAAGAGTGGGAGCCTAGTATAGTCGTATCCGGAAGCCTAAGCTGAGATTGACGAGGGCGATATATGGAGCCTAAGGCGAGAGTACGAAATGGGTTTGTTGGCCAAGAACAAGAGCTCAAGTATGGAGTTATTGCCAATGGAAGAGATCCTGATACAAATGAACCAACATTAGTCACGTGTCTTTTTTGTATGCATTTTGGACGACAAAAAGCTGCAGGGCGAACAAGGAAACCGATTTCAACAATAAAAGAGTACAAACCACCGTTTCGTTTGGACAATTTTGGCCAACATAATCAAATTCATCATGAAGAACATTGGAAAACTTATTCTACATTGACAAATGAACAAAAACGAAATTATTTTCCATCAATGCCATCTAGAACACAAAATACATTGGCAACCATGCTTACAACAAAAAGAAAAGAAACATCATGTTTACCACGTGAAAATAAAAAATTAGCTGCTAGTAGTGGCATGACTAAAACACAAGTCAGGATAAATTTTACAAATGACAATGAACAAGATGGTAATAGTATTGCTGATGAAAGAATTGCAATGCAACGAACAAAAAATGCCATGGGCTTAAAAACATTGAAATACTTAGTGCTACAATGTTAGCTCGTCAAAAATTGATTGAAGCTGGTGTGAATAAGGATGAAATTGATCTTGTCCTTCCAATTACACATAATTCTGAATAGACAAATAAAAACACAATACATTCTTTATACTCATTTGATAAAAGTTTTAAATGTAATTGAGGATATGATTATGACCTTTTTGTAAATACTTTTTAGACGAATTCCGTACCCTTGGGCTCACAGCCAGTTAATTGCCACTTAATATTATTAAAATTTAAAAGGAGATATACAAATTTCCTATGAATCAATTGTGTATTAAAAAAACGCTAGTCTAAGGATGGAACGCAAAGCTCGACCAGGTCAAAGACTCTGTGAAGAACATGAAATCAAATACGGAGTACGTGTGACTTCAAGAGATTCAATAGGTGAACCAACAGTAGCAGCATGTCGATTTTGCTTGTATTTCGGCAGACAAATTAAATCCGACCGAGCTCGTAGTTTTGCAAATCAAGTTAAAATTTATGAAGCACCATTTCGAATGGATAATTTTGTACAACATAATCGTCTTCATCATTTGGATCATTGGATTACGTATATGGAACTTGATGCAAATCAAAAAAAAAACTATTTTCCTAATACACCACCACCAAGTAATATTCAAGTTGCATTTCCACCAAAAAGAAAAACTATTGATTCAAAAGCTATGGATCTAAGTGGTATTGAACAAGAACCAAAGCAAAAACAGATTAAAATTGATGCTATTACAGCGGATGAATTATTGGAGATAGAAAGAAAAAAACATAGTTTGGAAACTGAAATGTTGAAAAAAGAGCTTGAATTGAAAAATATTCAAATTATTACGTCCACGATGCTTGCAAGACAAAAAATGATTGAATCTGGTGTTCCTCAAAGCGAAATTGATTCGATATTGCCTTTGCCCATCAAAACAACAAACGATGCTATCAACATTTAGAACTTGTATAGTATTATATTCACTATCAACAATAATACTATCACACCTCTCAAAAGTTAAATACAACTTTGTTGTTTATATAATATCATTCCAAAGGTCTCTATTATCGCTTTATTGATCATCAATGACAAAGAGATGAAAAGGAATTTGTGCTTTGATGGTGGAACCTTATGAGGAGTAGTTTAAAGTTCTTCATTATCCATGTCGTTCAAATAATGATGTATAATGATATGATAAATCTTCATCTTAGGGTGCTATTCATCAATAAAAGTACTAGGCTATTTCATTCTAGACAGCTTTAATATTTATTGCAGCACTATTTAGTCGACTAAAAGTATCTTATATCATTTTTTATCAATCCGGATAAAGAAATATATCACTTTTTAAAAAGGCGCGCTATGGAACGAAAAGGATCATCTTCAAGATCAGCTCGAATGTCTGCACGTCGTGAAATAGAGCAAACCTCATTAAAAGACGATGGATATACAGAAAGTAATCAATGGATTGATGCTGAAGAATATCACCGAATGTCCAAAATTGTGGCTAATGAAAAAGAAGCAGAATACAGGAATGCTCATGCTATCCTGCCAATGAAACATATGAAGCAAACGTGGCATACACCATTGCATGTACCTTTAGGAAAGTTAAAACAAGCCAATTTATCTTTGCCTGAAGGTATTAAGCCTGTGGCACCAGCTCCACCTCAAAGTTGTGCTCCACGAAATACAAGTCGTCGAACAATGCGACTTAAAGAGGAAAGTGAAGCTAATGATCATCGGTAATACTTTGATGTACACTATTATTTAACACTGATTTAGGGAACTAATTAGTCGTTTGAAGTCAGAAAACAAAGAACTGTACAACAAGCTTAGTACTCGATTCCGCCAACAAAGAAATTCGCGTCTTAGCCCTGTAAAATCTAGCATATCAGTGACAACTGTCGAAGATGCGATACTATATTTCATTAGTGAGAAACATCGACGCAATGTCTTGTACTATCATCTTGAGAACAATTCTAAATCTTTATCATTTCGCCCTTATGATATCAAACGTGTACCTACATTGGCACATACATCTCGAGAAGAGCATTATTTATTATCTGCAACTCACATGGTTCATTGTAAACCAAACGATCATGCTGAAGTTATACCTATTTCAGAATGGGTTTATCACAGTAAAATGTTTGATCATTTACTACGTAGTATTCCCCTATTTCAACAATTATTACGACGAAGAATATTTGCCAAGTGGAGTGCTTATGTGAATCGATCCATATTTCAAAAGATGAGGCAGAAACTTGTGAGCAGACTATGTTTCGCTCGACCAAATTACACTGCTGCCATCTTACACTTGGCAGATATTTCTAGCATGATTCAGAGTTACCGTGCTTTACGACTAAGTGATGATGATAACAAAGGATCAATGAGTTTAATAGACTGGAGCAACTTGCAAAGTAATAGGTAGAAAACATTTATCTTGACTAACATAAATTGTGGTGTAGATTAAGAGATATTGAAGCTCAGCTTGTTGAAGCAAAAGCTATTGCTCATCGTGCTTTAGAAGTGCTAGTACAGTCAATACGTATTGCTTCTACTCCAGATACAACTTTAGAGGAATTAAATGCTGTCGATATGTATGAAATGAGGCAAGCATATCCTGATTGGAAATCTATCCCAATGGTTCGCATGAAAACATTTAAAAAGGACAAGGTTGCTCAAATTAAGCAAGCAAAAGCTGACTTGCTCTATTTGCCAACTTTTTTTCGTCTCCTCCAGTATATATACCTGGAATCTCTTTTTGGCATGGTATTATAAGTTTAAAGTACAAAGAATGATAAATTTTAGGTGACGGCATCAACTGAGTCATTGCATTTTGAGTTTTCACAACCACAGTCTGCAAGTACAATCACTGTAGCAGTGAGCTTTTTAGCTGAACAAGGAAGCGTGGTTTTATTCGAACCAAGTGAAAATGATGTTTTACTACAAACTTCCGAGTCTATCACCAAACTTATTACTCTTGCAAATAGTTTTTGTAGTAATCGTCCATTGCAAAGTTATTTAACATCTGAAGAAGCAACAACTTGTATTACTACGGATTTACCATCAAGTATGCTTAAATTAACAGAAGTCATTCAAGCAAGCTCTAAATTTCAAAGTGTAACCTGTGCTCTTCAAGCAACAATTCAAGACACTTTCACGCGAGTTGCAAGCCAAGTTACTCAGTTTGAAGGACTACGACCAATTTATGGTTCAATGCAAACTCTTTCTGAAGCGCTACCATTGCTTGACTCGTCAACTTATATGACTGAAATGCCATCACTTTTAGCTGCAATATCAAAGAAGATTGGACTTTTAGATGCATGGCAAAGTCAATGCTACCGAATTCAGGTATATTTCTTGTAATGCTATAAGTCATCCTATAACTAGTCGAGTTGGAATATTGGTTTTGTTGAAGTCCATTGCCGACATATACTCATGGAAGTCATGGATAAAATTTGTGCTCAAAGAGCTACTGCTGATGAACTTCTTCAATGCATAGCAAATCGAGGAATTACTGAGTGTGTCACAAAGCTTAAAGATGCAATTGCTTTATTCGATGAAAGACCTCAATTGATTCAAGCATTCTGCCAGCAAAAAAAAGCAACTCGACTTTTATTAGATAAAGAAGGCGAATTACTTCAAGACATGGCAATGGTTGATGATGCATTTCGAGTATTAAAAAATCTTTCACCTAATGCGGCAACAAATTGCCTAAGTCAATACAACATGATACATGCTTCATATGCCAAGTATACACTGAGCCAACAAGCCAATGTTAAATTTTCAAAGAAAATGGTACCGCAAATTGCTAAACAAATTCTTGCTGCTCTTCAAAAGCTAACATTTCAATGCAAACGAATTATGAACCAACTTGAAATAAATTTGACTGTGGTCAATGCTCAAAGTGTAATGGCGTCTGGAAAAATTGATTTCGAGTCCAAACTTCGCCCACTAGCAGGTTTTTATCTTTAATATGATACTATGAACTAAAAGATTTACAGAAATAAAGGTTGAACTTGATCGGATAAGCGAAGCTGCTGTATTGTACTATGAATATCAAAATGTTCTGGTAAGACAACTTTGTTGACTAACTCATTAATGCAAATTGCTAGAGTATGAAGGTTACCCCAATTAGCAATTTACAAGCAGCATTATCATTTTACAATGAAGTACATGAAGTTTGGGCAGTCAGTCAAGAGTGGAAAATATCAGTTCATTCAATGCAAAATTCAAAGTTTTTGACTCAGTCCTGGCTAAGTATGCTTAAGTCACTGCTAATTGTTGATGTTATGCTATAGGTCATCTTGACACAATAAAGGGTTTTCATGCCCGGTATTATAAAAGGTGTAATAATACTTATATTTTCTATGTTAGAGCTGACCAAGTTCGGTGCCGGTATGAAAACAAAATATTCAATGGTATTAAAGGGGAAATTGCATATTTCCTCAAACAGCTTGATCTTCTTGTTGAACTTGGATCATCATATATAAAGACAACTCACTGGGAACAAATATTCAAAGTACATTTCTTTTCAAAATTGAAATCAATAGCATTTAGGTTCTTGGCTGTTCGCTAAGTATTGGCACAATGACTTTAAAGCAATTAAATGATGCCAATTTATGGTCAAACGTTGATAAGATAAAAATTATTACTTATCACGCACGGGTTGATGCTGAGACTGAAGCTATTTTACAAAAGATGAAAGCTAGGTGGGCAGCTACTCAATTACAATGTGCAGATTTGGAATTGGATTCTTCAATTGTCGATGAATTACTTATTGCATTGGATGATGATTTAGTCCAAGTACAATTATTAATGCAAAAAACATCACAATCATCACTCTATCAAGCACTAGCTTTATGGAGCGATGAGATTAATTACATTCAGGATACATTAGAACTATGGATATCAACACAAGCAGACTGGTTAAAACTTGATCGACTATTTCAATTACCTGATGTACAATCCAATGTTCGACATGGCAATGTCGAATTTCAAGCTATAAGTCGAAAGTGGAAAGCAATGATGAAAGGTGTAAGAACTACAACATCTATTAAACAATGTGTGCGTGAAGTAACAAATAGTAATTTTTTATTTCTACTGAGTACTAATAAGTTCATAGGAGCTTTTTTAGCTGATACTAAACAATTGTTTGAGCGTCTATGGAAGCAATTAGTACTATTTCTGCAAGAAAAGAGACGTGAATTTCCTCGTTTTAATTTTCTATCTGATCGAGATATTTTATCTATTATGGCTGGCACAACACTTAGTCTTCGTGATCCATCCAATCTACCTGCTAGTCAATCACATTTGAGTGAAGTTATTGGGATTTGCTTTGAGCATTTAAAATTTACTACAGTTCGCATTCAAATGACAAACTTTAACTCACTACTTGGAGAGTCCATTGGTGGCGAACATTTGCTTGATTCAACCAACTTAATCACAGACATGCAACCAGTTGAAGACCAATATACAACAGATATTACTGCTGTACATGGTTCACATGATGAAATTCTTGAATTGAGCTCTGCAGTTCGAGTTACACATAGACCTGAATTTTGGATGCATGAATTACACAAGTCAATACAAAGAGCTATGCGTGAATGTATTCGAATGACAATTGCTCAAGAAGGTGGTAATCCAGTACTTCATTCATATATCAAAGATGGCAATGGTAATATGTGTCAATTTAAAAAGTCTTATGCAATTTTAGTGAGCATGGACTCTGTGATTGCAAAGTCAGAAGAACTTATACAATCTTGGCCTTTGCAAGTTTTACTATTAGCATTTAGGATTTATTTTACTGGTGATTGTTGCAGGTTTATTCAAGATGAATATGATTTATCTACGTACAAATCGTATCGTGATCAGCAACTATATAAAGTAAAAAAACTACAAAGTTCATTTAATATGATTTATGCTTAGGCAAAAATGTGGATAACAACTATGCAAAAGACATCATCAACTCAAACAAGACTTGCTTGTGCGACTCTTTCATTAAATTTCCTTAACAATATCCACGCTCTTGAACGGTATTAAGAAATTATTTTGTTTAGTGTAATTTTTCATGTACAATAGTTTACACGACAGCGACAATAGAAGTTTTATGTGGAGTCAAATGTTGCAATATCAGTGGGCATTAGATAATCAAACTGTGCAAATCTGTCAAGGGTTAAAAAAATACGACTATGGGTTTGTAAATTGACTACTTTATAATTTATATCGCATTAGATTTGAATATTTGGGTCCACATAGCACTATTGCACTAACACCACTTACAGAGCGAATAATGTGGAATATCAGCACAGCATTTCGCTTATATGCTGGAGCTCTTGTTTATGGAGAAACTGGTGTAAGCAAACAAGCTACAATACGAGAACTTGTGACTTGTTTGGGTGCTCTATGTGTAGTTTATGATTGTTCAATTCAACTAAATATTGGACAACTAAGTCGTATATTGGGAGGTATAGTTCAGTGTCAAGCTTATGCTATGGTTGTGGGTCTTGAAAATGTAGCAACCAATTCCTTTGAAAATTTCTTACACCAAATTAAAAGATTACAACATGCTCTTAAAACTCTCAAGGATAAAGTTATATTGGACAATATGTCAATTGGAATTCATTCCCATGACCGATCATCAATCAATTTTGGTGTTTGTTGTAAATTGACATTGAGTGATCCAAATTGCGATGTCGTTAATATGTACACAAGATCATTTGTACCAATAGCTGCATCTTTTCAAATGGTTGATGTTATCGTTCTTGCTCAAATTTACTTGACATGCCATGGATTTGAACAAGTTAATAATTTAAGCCATGAGTTGCATTCCTTCTTATTAATTCATGAAGCTGGTTATGGAAAGTCCAAAGGAGAACAAGTCACTGTACGCACTGTAAAAAAGATTTTGGACCTTGCATGTACATTTCGGAACCTTTTTTCGTATGAGTTATAATAACACTTTTACTAATTGGTATATAGGGAAGAAGGTCATGTACTGGCATATGCCATTATGCATGCAATTGGATCAAGAATTTCAACTACACGTAAAAGAGTATTTCTACAGCAACTTCATGCTAGCTTTCCAACTTTTCACCATGTCGAACTTGATATTACAAAAACTCAATCAAGAATTCAAGAATCAATTCAAGCAAACCATCGTATTTCTACACCTATATTAAGTAAAAAAGTATATGAGCTCTATCACATGTGTGCCAAGTATACTATTAATGTCATTACTGGTTTGTTGTAAAATCAACATTCGTTTACTTAATTTTACTCTAGGTGAAGTTGCTACTGGAAAATCAACTATTATTGACATACTCAGTGGAATACGTAAATCTCACAGCTCTCAATCAAGCGAATTTCCAAAGTGTTATCGTATCGCAGCAGCAACATTAAAAACATTTGAATTTTATGGCCAAGTATGTCTTAACACAAGATAAATGCTGATATGATATAATTGTAGTTTTCTCCTCATAATAATGAGTGGATTGATGGTATACTCACTCATTATGTTCATCAAAAAGCATCAAGAGATCGTCGACAACCTTGGTTAATTTTTGATGGAGATATGGCTAGTGCATGTATTGAGCCATTATATGCTATTACTGACGATAGCTCATATGTGCATCTACCTAATGGTGAACGACTTGATACATCCAAAGTTAAAATATTTTTTGAAACCTGGTATGATACCTTATATACAAACTTCCTAACATTTTGTTAGTACACTGGAAGCATGGTCACCTGCTGCTTTAAATCGCTTTGGTGTGATGTTTGTACCATCAGATAGTCTACCTTATACTGTGTTTATTAAATCTTGGGTGCTTTCAATTGAATCATCAATTGGAATACGTGGTGACAAAAGAATTTTTAAGGCAGCAAAAGTCATATCACAACTTATGCGGTCTCATTTACCTTCCCTCTTAGAAGTGTGTAAAAATCACTGGCAGACACATTTGAGTTTTCATGCACCAACCTACGTATTAAAACTTATTCAAATTCTTAATAATTTCTTTGAGCAATTGACCACTGGTGACTCTACCACACTTGAAAAAGATATGGTTTTGGTTTATTTGTTTGCATGTACATGGTCTTTGGGTGCTTATATCGATATTGAAGCACGACAATTATTTCATGACGTAATACTTTTATTGATAGTTTTGCTAACTTTTTCCTAGACGCTAATTGAAATTGCCCCTGAATTAATGCATCATAGATTGTTTACCTCTGGTAGAACAGTATATGATATCTACTTGCATTGTGAAAAACAAAATGTTGCTCTAGTTACTTGGCAAAGTAAGCTTGAAAAGATGGATTGGGCAGGCATGACATATCATTCTTATGTATTTGTTCCTAATGCCGTAGTCAATGTTTGAATTATTTATCTAATCAATGTGTAGACAAGTGTCTGTGTTGAGCACATGATGGAGTATTTTGCTGCATCTAAGCAACATGCTCTAGTAATTGGCAACCGTGGCAGTGGTAAATCTAGTTGTGCCAAACGCAGTATGAATCAACTTATCAAGAGAAATTTTGTGGCAAAAACAATATATGTTGAACGATCTATGGAGTCTCGGGTTTTACAGGTAAACTACTTGCAATTAACAATTACTATCTTAATATTTAGGAAAGCATAATGGCTGACCTTGAGCGAAAAATGAAAGGGTTATATGGACCTGGTATAGGCAAACATGCTATGGTTTACTTTGTTGAGGATCTCCACTTGGGCTCAATAGTAATTTTTAAAATTTAGCAGCACATTCATAGAATCTCTTAATAGGCTTGTCAAGAGCAATTTCGACAAGTTTTTGATACCAAAGGCATTTACCACCGACGTACATTTGAATTCATTGAATTACAACATCATTCTATCATTTGTTTTGCATCAACCCATCCACAAGAAGCTGTTAGTGTACCTCATCGGCTTTTGCGTCATTTGCACGTGGTAAATATATTTAGTTTTAAATTATGTGATAGAGTTTATAGATTTGGATTCCTCCAGTATCACCTGATGCACTTTTTAAAATGTTTCAATCACTACCACAGCACATGGTTGACCATTTTACACCAAGATTTAATGTTGAAAATATTTGGCGTATTTTGCAATTTCCTTTGATTGTTTTTGAGCTACTTATGCAAGAAGACTTTGAATCATTCTTTGCTCAATTTCCTTTGGGAGATTTAGTTTTAATTTACAGTCATGTCTTTCGAGCTAGCCGTTCAAATTTTGAGACGAAATCTCATTTTGAAGCTTTAGTTTATAATGTTACCGTCAATGTATTAAGTCCAAAAGCATCAGGAACTTTAAATGGTGTACAATATTTTGGAAAAGTTCTTCCACCGATAGCTACAACGCTTGATTTTGAGCTTGTCAGCTATAATAATCGGCCACTTTATGGTGATAAAAGTGATGGATTTGGCTATGTTCAGCTATCATCTAAAGAAGCAACTAGCCTTTTCATTAAAGGTAGGCTAAATATTAGTTGATCATTCAAAGATGCATAGGTCATGAAAAATTTCAATGGCATCACCCTACTTTTCAAAATTCTTTGGTGAAAAACTTGGCTCCTTTTCCAGAAGCAATTGATGCTATGCTTGCAGTACTATTTGGCCTTTCAGACCTTCGTCAGCATTTAATACTACTTGGTATAAATGAATATATAATCGATACTACGATGAAGTTGTAGGTCCACGGGGGTGTGGAAAGAGGACAAGTACTGTGGTTGTATGTGGAATACTTTCATACAATTATGTTGAAATACGAACAAGTGCAGGCTTTTTCACTCATATTAAAGAGGTGAGTTTAATAAATTTGAATTCTGTATAATATGGCTAGATTTTGCTTCATGTTGGTATTCATGCTAAACATACTGTGCTTTATGTTGCTGTGGATCAACTTGAATTTACAATGGTTCAGAGTATACTTAACTTGATTCGAGGTGGCGAACTTCCTACAAATCTTTTTTCACCAGAAGACATTGATATTATTACTGAAGGTATAGCACAACTTCCATCAATGTGCAATACATCACCAAGTAAATCACAATGCATTGATCATTACCGTCGAAATTTGAATGCATTCTTACATGTTGCATTTTCTATGGGGTAATCTCTTTTCTACAAAAAGTATATAATTTTATTTGTATAGTTGTGATGACCGATTACACTCAATGTTGGATTATTTTGGCTCTTTATTGGAATTTTCAACTTTACATAATTTTAAGCCATGGGCACCAAGTGCATTTGTTATTATTTATGAACACATGAATGTATTGCCTCCACTTCAGCAAGTTGTTTGGCAAATTCATAAATCATTTTTAAAATTAAGCAGTAAATCAAGTACCAATACTACAGAACAGTACAAAACCTTTGTTATGGGGTTATCTGTATATCACATTGAACGTACAAAAGCTATACAAGACATGCGTGCGCAATACAGCCAAGGTATAAATTACTTAATTTTCATTATCTTAATTGTTTTCTAGGGCTCAAAATGATGTCTCAACATACTTCGACAATTAAAGCTTTGGGCTCAAGTGAACGTATATTAGCCAAGAGATTACGAACTCTCAGTGCAAAGTCTGAACAAATCAATAGCCGGTATATTATATAAATTGTATTGATGACAATATGACACCATTTACTAGCTATGAAAAATTTGTTGCAATAGAGCAAGAGGCCCGAATTGCATTTGAAGAAAAGGATCAATCCTATCAATTAGTCAAAAAGAAACTTGATGAAGAGCGATTTTTAATTCAATTTGAGTTGGATCAAACTATACCTGAATTACAAACTGCAATACAATCACTTAGCAAAATAAACAAACTTCATATTACTGAAATGAAGTCATTTACATCACCTCCAGACTTGGTTCGACTTGTTATGCAAGCGGTATTCAATACTGAAAAATGAAAATTGTTTTTATTATTGTAGGTTTGTATATTACTTGGTCTTGGTGCTGCACCCACTTGGGAAGATGCTCTTTTTGTGCTTTGTGATATGAAATTTCTCGATCGTTTGCGTACTTTTGATAAAAACAATATTCCTGATGCGTATATCTGCTAAAATGCAATGAGTTAGATAATGATGTCAATAGGGTTATGAGAAAGTTGGATAAAGTACTGCAGCATCCAAAATTCAATGAAGAAGAAATGAAAAGAGCATCAATAGCATCTACATCACTTTGTCAATGGGTTTTAGCATTAGCTCGATATCACCGTGTCATGACTGTAGTAAGACCAAAACAAAGTACAATTGATTCAGCAGAACGAGATTTGGTTAAATTGATTTAATATCACAACTAAAACATTATAGGATCGAGTAAAGCGTGAAGTTGATGTTGTTCGAGATGGTTGGAGCAGCCATGTTACTCAAGTTAATCAATTACAGCTTGCGTGGCATGAAAATGAAGCAATGAAAATGCAAATCAAACATGATTATGATGAATTAATTAAACGTGTACAATCCTTGGAACGTGTAAATCATGCATTTGAAGTGTTTAAATCTCTATTACGAAAAGAAAATCATCGAATTCAAAGCCTTGAGCAAGCTTCACTGGGGTAAATATTTGCAAGAAAATCTTTTCTTAAAGTTGATTAGAGACTCTGTACTATTAACAGCAATGTCAACTTATGTTGCTGGAATAGCACCAAGTGATCGAATGCCATTTATTGAGGCCTGGACAACTGACTTAAATCAAGCTAAAATTCACCACAGTGCAAATTTAATTGAAGCTATGACAGGAGCTGAAGGACTTCAGGAATTGCGAACTTCTTGCAATATTGCTGATCCTGGGATTTATATGAATTTATACTATATGTCCCGTTGGAAAATGCTCAAACAAGCAAGAACTCAGCACATGCTCTTATTTGACCCTCATGTAAGAGGATTTAATTAATAATTATGCATTAGCAATAATACTAGGGAATTGCAATTCTATGGATAAAAACAGTAGAAAGACTTACTTTAGAAGTTGTATCTGCAAATGATCCTATGCTTTTAGCTCGATTTGAAATGTCACCACCCAACCCAAATTACATTGTAAGTAAACTCATTGAGCATCTTAACTTTATTTTGTAGTTGTTGGTAGATCGAGTTGCAGAATGTGAAGAGAGCGTGTTATGGGACTTTATCAGCCTCCTTCGAATGAAAAAAATACGTCACCCAGTATATTTCATTGCTGACTATAATTGTACAGCTAATTGGAGCATTGAGGTATTCATTATATCGATTTACATTTTTTTATGTGAATTGTAGCTAGTTGAAATGTTTGTTACTCTCAACTTTGAACTGAAAGCTGATATTTTGCAATTATACATCGTAGCTCTATTTTTCTCAAGATTCTTTCCTGCTGATGATGTAAATTTTGCAATTATCTCAATACTAAACTTGTGTAGAACCATTTACATGCTTTGAATGAGGCATTATTAGAAGATATGCGCCATCGTTCATTGACCATAAAAAGTTTACTTAGACAATTAAACAACCCATTTTTATTATCTAGCGATGATGAGGTGACACAATTAGCTAGTCAAATGGATGAACTCGTGCTGGTAAATGCATCAATCGAATCTAAGCAAAAAGATATACAAGCTATTGAAGCCATTCGAGACAACCATGCAGAGTAAAAATGAATGATCCTAACAATATGCTAATATTTTTGCAGAATTGGTCAACGTGGTCGTGCATTAATGGACGCGACTTCTGCATTTGGATTTGAACAACGATGTAGAAGCATTCATCTGATTGAAGATGGAATTAACCATTTGCAAGAACCAATGCCTGGAGCTGATGTTGGTGATATTTGTCATCAACTTACTGTCCGATTTCTGCAAGATGTACTTCATGGACTACCAGAGCAATTTCATGTTCCATTTACTTTTTTTGTGGCACTTGCTATAGCTGCTACAGAATATAATTGCAAACCACTTGTCCAGTTATGTTGGATCAAACTAGAAGAGCAAAAATTGCATTGTACGCCTGGCATTCACTTACCCATTGATGTTTTTCTATCATCACCAACTTTAACCCACAAAGCTGCTACTCAAGTAGTAGAAAATGCAATTTTACGATGTGCCAGAAAACTCATAGCTAAATGTGAAAATGTTTCCGATACACCCAAGGTATGAAAGTCGTGATTCATGAATAAATACATGATTGTAGTTGTCATTTGAAGCAATATTATCGGGTAAAGCACGTCTTTGGTACAGCAAAACAGGCCAAAAGCACTCGTATGCAATTGTTCGACTTCTTAATAAGGCTGAAGACTTGTTGGCAATTGACATGTTTAAACCTCTTTTGGACGATATTGACAACAACATTGAGCTATATGAATCATTTATGCAGTCCAAACCTCATTTCCTTCAAGATGTTCCTCGGACAAAATTTATGAACTCGCTTCCTGCTGTTGCAAAATTGATGTTTATTGCACTTTGCCATGATATTATTGTAAAATTTTAAACAAACTACTATTAATATTTTGATAGATACCAAATATGATGCAACAAGTTGTCAATGCCTATGTCCCCGAGATAAACTATGAAGTTGTGACGATTCCAGTTATTGCACAAATTACAGACTGCCATCAACCCATATTAATGCAATACGATTGCAAAAAGCTCGTGCATCCTTTGTGGTGTATAATAGAGGTACCAAAGTATTGAAATTTTTGTCAGCTTACATATTGGAATAGGCTGCCCAAAGTATTGGAATCCGAGATGCTGATATTTGGTATTTTTCCTTTTCTACTCCTGATATTATAGGAGCAACACTAAGAGCATTAAAAGATGCCAGTGTTCACGGAGGTTGGCTTATACTTCAAGTAAATCTACAATCTACTTTGTACTCATATATACTAGGATTTTGTACATATTTCACCTAGTGATTTGGTTGATTTAAGTCGTCAATTTGAAGCTATGGCAAATGGAGATATGTCACTACATACTGATTTTCGTGTTTGGCTCATTGATGAATCTCCATCATCATTATTATACAGATTGCCAATGATTCGACTTCGGGCATTCTTTTTTAATATTTCATTTAAAATGCAATCACACTGGAGAAATCTTTCATCACCATATCAATATGGACTTCAGTACTTTCATTCGATTGTATTAGCAGGCCACGAATTTGGTGGTGTACATACAGCAAGTCCATTTTCTTGTCGATTGAGTCAATATGAACTAGAAAAGGCTGAATACCTCTTGGAACTTTTGGATGATAAGCGTGACAAATTTAAAGCTTCAGAAGTTGCCATGCTCATAGCACCACTTTATCAAGGCAAATCAATAGATCCGTCAATCAATATTCAATTTCAAACACTTTTGCAGTGGATATTTGAACTATCTGTTGGCGCTCCAAATAGACCAAATATGGGTGAATGGTTTTGTCGACTTCAGCGAAGTACTCAAGCTTACTCTTCACAACGCCAAGCATTGATCAGAGGTATATTATATGCTAGGAAAACATTGACACTTTAATAGAGGGATTACGTCGATCTTGTGATGTCCTCATACCTATGGATATGGGAATGACTGCAGTAATGATGGGATTGCCAAATTTACTCGACACGTATTTTGACACAATGACTATGGTTAGCATTGCTACAACTTTAACTCTTTCAAGAGTATTCTTATTGCATTTCATCAAACTAAATTATCATTAGACACATTCTAAACCTAACTTTCGACCTCTCAACTCACGTTTTGATGATGTCCTAGATGCTCTTGCTGTAAAGTTCATTTTGATCATGATTTCTCATATTTCTATTTAGCTTCAAATTCCAAGTGATAACGTGTTCTTACATACTCATCATCGTAAAAAACTTCAAGATCATATCAAAAATCAATCATTTCCGACATTACTGCATGAAGTTTTAACATTGGAGTTGTATGAAATGGAGTCTTTATTGACACTTATATGGCATGACTTGAGAGCTACATCAGCCACTATAGAATTAACTTTATTACAAGGTCAAGTTCCAGAAGAATGGCTTTCGCGTGGATATTCATGTCCTCGAAGTTTGGTCAAGTTTATCACTTGGCTTCAGTCTTCAGTATCATACTATTTGGAGTTCCTATTTACTTTTCAGGTGCAAGTATTATATCTTCAAGCATTTCAAAATCCTCATGGTACGCCATATTGCATTCAAAAGTATTTTATCCTGCATAGGTGTATTGTTTAAATTACTTCATGCTCATTCAATTGTATCAAATACCTCTGTATGTGATCTTTGCCTTGGTGTATGCCTTTCTGACAATGTGGCAAATTCAGCCAACTTAACTCATATTTTTCTTCGAGTAATTTCTCCTTTGGTTAATGTTGGACTGAAATATGACGCTGTTTAGAATGCAAAGTGGTGCAATGAGAAGCTTGAGCTTTGTGAATTAAATATTGATGATCTATTGATTCAGCCAAGCACCAATCTTCGGTAAAATGAACTCTCTTCTGGTTTAACTTTTTGCTAGGATTACTCCATTAAGCCGTAGTGAAATTTCTTCATTAGGATGGTTCCCTTGTCCGGTGTACTCATATTATTCTACATCACAATCGACATTGGCGACTCCAATTGTATTTCATATTTATATACCTATTTCTCATGATGTCTCCAATTATTATGCCAAAGCTGTTGCCATTGTATTAAACGAATCTTCTTGATCATAATATGAAATACTAATTACTTATAAGTTGATAGATATATATATGATGACGAATATTATTCAGTAGACTACCGGTACTTAGCTAGTTATACATATAAACAGCTTAACCAGCAGCACAAACTCACCTTAGCTGAATAATCAATGCATTATGGGAATTCTTCTGTAATATGAATTGCAAACAAAATTTTCATAGTGAATGCGAAATTTGTTTCAGTACTATATAGCAAGCTCAGTGCAGATCTATGTGATTTAACTAGAGATTTAGTATGTGAGATGCCCTTAACAAGAGTACAAATACAAGAAAAAAACATAGAAGACATTGGGGTGAAATGATATTATTTATTTATTCTAGTTATGACTGAATCAATGCATCACTATTAATCAAGCAATTTGCTTAAGTTGTACGCTCAATCGCATTTTTTAGGACTCTGATTGCTATGCGATGTCCTTCTTGAATTGCTTTTTCATTGCCTTCTTTAAAAGGTTCTTTTGAGGGTCATAGCTCATCAAATAGTTAAGTATATCCACGTAATTTCCGGCTGCAGCCCAGAAAATTGCCCATAAACATGAAGCCTTCACGTCGTTTCTTGAGCAAATATTTAATAGTATTCATCTGCCCCATTTTTGCTGCTCAGTCAATAGTTTCTGCAGTGAAACCTCGATGACCATGTTCGCGCTGATATTGAACTTGAGCTATTTTGTGATGGTGGCTGCACAAATCATTTCTTCCATATCAGAGGATGTTTTGCAGTGTTCGAGCAAATAATGAACAAGCTCATAATATTCACGTCTAGCTGCTCCATCAAGAGCATGATCTTTAATCCATTGAGATGAAAAAAATTGACAATTTCAAGGGCGACCAGCGATTAATTCGCTTTACTTGTGAGATTTGAGAAACCATTTTGATAAAGGTACTGAACCTTGTTTCAAGCAGCATAACATATTGCTTTAGATGAACAACCTTCAGTGCGATTTTTATATAAGTAAACAATAATATCAAAATGGCCATTTAATGCTGCAAAGTCTATTGCTTTTGTACTCCATCCGTCGATTTGAAGTTC
>JNBS01001760.1:0-10680 GCA_002081575.1 Thraustotheca clavata | reverse complement strand
TGAGAAACTTTGCTAAAGTCACCATGGTTTGAGTTGTTCCTCGAATGCTAAGAGGTTCACGTTGAGCAAATTCAATCATAACAGCATCCCCAGCCGTCTCAGCCATAACAAACCCAAACGATGCAAACATCATGTACAAAACATATCGAAAGCCTTCATTCGGCGACTGTGGGTTAATAATCTACACACATATTCATCATAATCCCTTTCACTACCTTCTAACTTACCGTTCTTGTTGCTTCTGACGAATCAATGTTATTACTATCTCCATACGCCCAATACGGAGTTCCTTGTGTATCAAAGATAGCAATTACAAGCAATGAAAAGGTAAGAATCCATCCAATAACCATATATGGCTTTCTTCTTCTGCCCATGATTGGCATGCAATCCGACATGGTTGCAAACACTGTTTTCAAAATATATGGCAACGAAATCAAGACGTACGCAGCCTGGGTCTGGTACCCGTCCATATTCAAGTAATTCGTCATAAAAGGATAGATCGTCGCTGGTAAAATCGCTTCGACCCAACCCGTACACACATAGTTCATGATCAATCCAATATTTTCACATGAATAAATGTTCAAAACACCACCTTCACGGATCGCACGGCCTTCAAAGTCTTCATAGTAAGATGATGAATCACAACCATTAAGAGCTTCAGGCTCTAAATGCGATGTCCATGAATGCCGAGACACTCGTTCGCTGTTTGTGCGCATCGGTCTGGTCGGGGAATGGAAAAACAGCTATTGGCGTACCACTCAATCTCAATAAATATTCTTTAATAAAAATTCAGCTCAAAACGTAAATTTTGAGTTTAAGAATTAAGAAACGAGTTGGATAGGTAATACGATCACCCAAGTGCACGTGATGATGTGGAAAGCCACGCTACGCTAGTGCTTTTTGCATCAATTGCCTCAATTTGTTTTAATATTAAGCAGCACCATGGGTGAATTTATCATTTAATAAAAAAATATCGATGTCCACATCATTCAGGACTGACAATCGGGGTACTGTATTGAGTAGAGTTGGACATGATGTGGACGTTGTTTCTCAAGAAGAAACAATGAACATGAAATTGTATGATTGAGAATTAAGATGATAATGGAAAGATGAAAGGAAAGAAGAGATAAAGAGATGAGAGAGGAAATGTAAATTGTTGAATTGTAGAAATTGCACATTTGCACCCAACATAAATAGAGACGAACAAGTCATGTGTGTAATTGAAGCCAGGTTAAGTTGCTTTGGTTGGGAGGAATTAAGCAGAATTTGTACTTGATTGTATCCATTTTAAGCTGATCCAACAATGAGAGTTCGTGGCCAGTGGACAGGAGGATTGGAAGAAGTTGATTGATGATCAAATGGGGATCGGATGATTTGATGGCAGGAGAATTGACTTGACGTGGGTTGGATTACCATGATTATGTTGCTCTATTTCATGTTTCAAAAGGGGATGAAGATTGCTTGAAAATGGATTGATGTGTGAAAAACACTGCAATGATCTATTGTAGCGTACGACGATTGTCAATTGACGGATTGGATTTTACGAAGCTACCGCACAAAAGTATTTCATTGTAAACTCAATAGAAATGCAACCACAAGAAAATTCAATCAAATTTAGAGAGATGTCGTGCAAGAAATGAAACAAGTTGTTGTAGACATTGATCTAAGAAATCTGTCCTGAATAATACATATGATGTCAAGTGTTAAAGATTTAGAATATCCAGCATTACCATGAAAATACTACAGTATTTATTGAAAGAAAAGCTACGATTAGAATATAGGTAAATACATATAGGATGATTGTATCTTTTATTGCAGCATTGTGATTGTGGAAATAATGGCTGAAATTGCAATTGATATGGATACAGCATTTGTACCTGTAAGAAGTAATAAATACATCATACAGAGCATAATATTAATCCAAATATCAACCATTTTTTCCGTGTTGAATGCTGAACGTCATCATTATTTGGCTGTGGTATATATAGTGATAACGAGACTTAAAAAACGACTATGTACTTTGAAGTAACAAATAATTCTCCATTGTTTAATTATTCAAGCACAATTTATTTGACAAACTTTTTACATACAAATTCATGAAGCAGTGCAGGGCAAAAGCCATAGGAGGTTGCCAAAATGTGCATCACTAGCAATAAAAAATGAAAAAAAGGAGAAAAACTTTCGTCCATAAAGCTATTCTTTTTTGCGCAAATACACTCTTTGTATTCATCCATAAAAGTACAATGAGATCCTCAGTACGTCAATATGATATTTACTGCCTTGTGTAAGATGTTTACGTCTGAATGAATGATTTTGGTATAAATCTCAATAAAAGTAAATTACAATTGCTAATAACAGTCTTTTCACGGATTTTATCCAATCAGCCGAAATAAGAACCAATGAATTGGGCTTAACGTTAATGGAATATATTTAGTGATCCAAAAGTTTGGTATTTGTTAAATTGAAAAGTTTATGTTGTTTTATTGAGACCACTATTTTCTAATAAAAATGAATGTTGCAGTAGAGCTCACCTAAGTTTGAAGCGTAAAGCTGCAAATGTTCTACATCGATGATGAATTTATAATGCGAACAAACTTGGGCTTAAACCTCTGGATCACTAGATATTAACAAAAGTGTATATATCCCAGGTGGTTAGGGTCTACAAAACGATACATTCTATAGTTTTTACTATACTACAGTACATGCCACGGAGTGGCCAAGTGACTCATCTTTCTAAAGAGGAGTGGCTTGACTCTTTAAAGCATCAGGTTCAATCCCAACAATATGTATGTGTAGTTGTAGTGTGGAGCTCAAATCTATGACAGAAACATGAGTATTGCAAAGGCGAAGTAGAACCAAGTGCAAATCAAGAAAAAATATCATGTCCTAGTGGGCGGAGACGTATAACTCAACACATAACCCAAGAGGAGTATGTGCAAGCACTTCAGGAACAAATCCGGCTTAAACAGGTGAAAATTACGAAATAACATTGTATTTGATGATACGTAATTCAAGAAGCGTGAAAATGAGGAAAAGAAGAGTATGCTAGTAAACAACAACCTACCAGAGCCTATTCAGTCAACAGAGCCCACTATAGCAACGGATTCTATTCGGGTTAAAGGACGAAGACGTATACAGCATCTTTCACAAGAGGAATGGAAATCCGCTATAGATGCTCAAAAAGCAGAAAAAACGAAGGTAGAACAAAATTGTTATTTGCCTAAAGTAATCACTAGCCTCGTTCACAAAACAATGAAACTACACAATCCCATCGAAAACGAATGACTCGAGAAGAATATGTACAATCTTTAGAGAATCAAGTTGATAAGGTAATTTTGTAGCTTTATGTCTTTCCTATTTTTATTTGTTTAATGGTTAAAAAACAAGGTGATTCCAATTTAAACAATGACCTGTTCACAGAAAATCAAGTACAACTGGTTAAAGGAAAGAGCAATAATGACACTGAAGCTACCAAAAGTTTAGTTGAGGAAATTAAGATCACTTCATCAGTAGAGAGTCAAAGTCAAAATGCTCCAAAATCAAAAGTTTCAAGGCTTCTACAGCCAAAGAAGAGAGTAGCAGTCACTAAATTCGTCAAGCCTACTAAATTACCAGGACCACATGTCCTTGATGAAAAATCTATATCTACAGTTCTCTCACCATACAAGGATATTCAAGAGCAAAATGCAAATATGAAGCAGCAATTAGAAGAACAACGCAAACTTTTAGAGTGTATTCGACAAGATATTACCAAACCTGCACAAAACACTCATATTTTACAACGAGGCAACCTTTTGTACAAATCCAAAATTCCATCATTCACATTTAAGAGTCAATCCATGGTACATAAATTTATAGCATTTTTCTAAATCTAATGTTGAAAAGATGAAAAAATCAAACATTGAACAAGAACCCACAGCTTCGGACATTAGTCCTGATTTGCCTAATAATTTCCCTTCCAATTTAAAGCGAGTAAACACCCCACCACCCCAAGCTGTGAGGTTCAATAAACAATCACAGCTTATTGCATTATGCTTAGAGTAAATACCTCTCAGATCACAATCGAAGAGAAACTCAAACGTGTCCAAGCGATTTATCAAGTACAAAAGTAATTCAAATGTACAAAATGATTTGATATGAATCGTACTAGGCATCTAGGCTTACAGTACATAGTAATTTAAACCATAGTCAAGAATCAGAGCTTGCAAACCACAGTATCACGATCCTTCCAAGTCTCGGTACAAATGCACCAAAGCGATCATTAGTGGAAACAAGCATATCTATTCCAATGTCATCTCTTAAGCTCATGTTTCAAATAAAATAATAATTATATAGATTTTGACACAGCAAGTCTTCTAGCTTTCTTTTCCTTAAACGATTCTCCTTTCTTCGTTCTCACTCTTTTCCTCTTAATTGGTTGATTTGTTGATTTTTCGCCATTTCCAAGCTCACACTTGATTGTTTGGCCAAGAATAGATGGATCTTCCATAGCATTGATGCTTTCCACAGCTCTCTTTGCTGCCTGTGCCTTGAGGTACGTCACAAATGCAAAGCCTGGTGGCCGACGTGCAATCCAAATATGACGAATGACTCCATACGGTCGAAAGAACGGTTGTAGATGAGTTTCATTGGCATGAGGTGTTAAATGACCTACGTATACATTACAGAGTTCATCAGGTTCAGCTTCTTTGTCCACAATTGCTGGCGTTGCGTCCTTTGCCGCCAATTCATTTTCCTGCGACATATTTCCCAAAATTCCAATAGGCAATCAATTCCAAATTGAACCAATTGATATTTGGGATTTTGGGATAAACTGTTTCATTCATCTGATTTATTTGATTGGCATTATACATTCATTTTTGTTTTATGTATAGAAAATGGTATTAAACAGTGTTTAAAACAAAGATTTCTGCTGGCCGGTCTTGACAAGCATGAGCCCAACAAGTCGGACAAGACCAAGTCCAAGAAGCAATTAAAAGCTGAACAAGCGGCTGCATCGAGACTTAAAAGAGCTCTAGATGCAAGAATAGATGCTCACTTTGCAGCTGCTCTTGGGGATCGTTCGGCGACGTTGAAACCAGCACTTTAGAGCCCACAACACACATGACACTTGGTCCTGATATGGGCTATACAAAAGAGTATGACTTGGATCCAGCATCGGTTCAATCAGCTTCATTATTGCCAATTGAGAAATATGACACTGTACTTGATATGTGTGCCGCACCAGGTGGCAAATCTTTAGTTTTAGCTCGTCAACTTGCTGGTTTTGGGAAATTAGTTTGCAATGAACGTTCGTCTACAAGACGTGCACATCTTCATCGTGTTTTAGATGATCATTTACCTGAAGAATGGCGTCGTATTATTGATACCACAAATCACGATGCAACACGATGGGGATTACATGAAATCAACTTATACGATAAAATCTTATTAGATGCACCATGTTCTTCTGAACGTCATTCACTTCATTCTTCTGAAACTCTTGCAGAATGGAGCCCTTCCAAAACCAAACGAATGGCAATCCAACAATATGCAATGCTTTGTGCTGCTTTGGATGCAGTTCGTGCTGGTGGACTCATACTTTACAGTACTTGTTCCATATCAAGTACAGAAATCTTGGATTGTATTGAAAAATTACTCAAAAAGCGTGCTGGAATGGTCGAAGTCCAATTAATAATAGTTGAATCGGGTGAACCATGTAAATATGGACATCAATTCTGGCCTGATGTCACTGGTACTGGACCCAACTACTGCTGCTTGCTCAAGAAAATTGACGAATCCAACCAAGTAGATTATCATCTATCGTAATGTACACAAATTTTTCATTATTAATAAATATTTACTATCGATAAACAGTAAAATTCGGCTATTTAAAAACTCGGTTATAAAAACTCAATTCAATATAGTCGGTTATATAAACTCATAATATAATTTTGTCGGTTAAATAAACGCATCCGGTAAACACAAGTAGAATATCCGGATAGGTCCGATCCAATCCAATATTGCCAAGTAAACAGGGGAAAACATGGCGACAGAAGGCTTACGACGACGAGGAGTTCATAATGAAGATGTTGAAACAACGAGTGAACGACAAGAGAATGCTCCAATTTCTTCTTCCCCAACTTCTGTAGCTGGCGAAGTTATGCCTTCATTTTGGAAATCTCCATTGGAATATCTTTTTGGCTCAAATCCATCGCCAGAGGTAAATTTGATGAAGTCGAATCAAAGCATTTAAGAGTGCTAGATACAAGCCAATACACTGCTCAGTGAGTTGAAAGCAGACTATGGAGATTTGTGCCCAGAATTCGAAGCTGTGTCATTCCGTGAAGCTACAAATCGTGCAAAAACTTCGGGTAAATTCTTGTTTGTTTATTTGCACTCGGAAGTACATGACGATGTAGCTACTTTCTGCAGGTTTTTAGCTTTTTGGTGAATTTTCAAATGATATATTTGTAGATCGACACTATGCACTGATGAAATGCATGCTTTTTTCTTGGAACATGATAATATGGTGCTTTGGGCAGGTTCCGTGCTTCAACCTGAAGGCTATGGGGTTTCTCTCACACTTGGAGCAGCATCTTTCCCATTTATTTCTCTACTTATTTCGACACCTCGTGGCTTAAATGTTGTTGACAAAATACAAGGTAAAATTACTAGTACTTTAAGTACTTAACAATCCAAAGGCTCTTTGACAAAGGATCAGCTCACGGCTCAACTTTCTCGGTCTATTCAACGAAACCAGCACCACATTTTAGCATCACGAGCCCAAGAACAATATCGGTAACGATATAGCATTATCCTCTATATCGTTGAGTGTCAATAGTTCTGAAGCTCAAATACTTCGAGAGCAACAAGATCGTGAATATCAAGAATCCTTAGAAGCTGATCGCCTTAAAGTATGTACATGAAAACTTCATTGTTTCCAAGTCGAAATTAGGCTGAAGAAGAAAATCGAAGACGTGCTGAAGAAGAACGAGCTGAAGCTGAAGAAGCAGCTAGGTTAGAAGCTAAACGTTTAGCAGTAGCTCAGCTCGAAGCACAAAAAGAACAAGAACGCCAGGTATTGCTTATTTATTGCACAAATACCTTAAATGCATTAGCAACGAGCTCAAACAATCAATACTAAACGTGCTTCTTTGGTCAATGGTCCAACAACACGAGGAAAAGATACTTGCTTGATTCGTTTTCAACTTCACAATGGGACTCGTCTTGAACGTCTATTTCACGCGACTGACACATTTCAAGTAGATATTTATCCTGTTATTCATTCTTCATATTCCATAGGTGGTTCGAGACTTTGTGGATGTAAGTTTATTTGACAACGAATTGGCCATTGTCAACTATGAATTGGCAACGAATTATCCTCGTAAAGTGTGGAGCCCAGAAGAGGTGACAATAACCCTCTTGGACGCTGTAAAGATCATCTTTTAACTCTTCTTCTCATGATTTCTTAGGGCTTAGTACCTCAAGCATTGCTTTATGTTCAAGACTTGGATTCGTAGATAATAAAAAATTTCGTTTTGTCTATAGTCTTTTGATAGTCTATTTCCACGCAACTCTATTTTGACATGTCTTGTTTCGCGTCAGGAGCTTTGATGAGCATATGACACATGATCATCGTTGTAGTTCGTTGAATATGTCGCAGTCTCATGGCTGAGGTAACGCAATGCTTTATCTCATTCAACGTTTTCAAGTTCGATTCTAGTGTAAGCAACCTCAAGACCTCAGTATACCATTACATCAAAGTTGTTTTCCACATAAAAACTTCAATTTCAATACGTTAATATCAAACTCCATTGAATCATTGTTAAAACATCAAGTAAAGTTGCGTGAAGTTAGCCTTGCCCTTTTAACCACATTGCGATATAAAAACTCAACAATTTTAGCACGTGTTTTTGTGCTGCAACGCAATTTTAATTGTAAAATTTAATTTATACTTGACATTTATATACTATTAAAAAAAAGATGTCGAGATCCAGGCGAAAAAAAGACGTCTTTCGCACCCAACGAAACGATCTTTTGTGGCACACTTTTTAATTTGCATGATGTCCGTGTCTTCTGATCGTCTGATGGTGTATGAAGATGGGATTTTCTCTCGTTCTACAACGAGCTGTGTGTTGCCATCGATGGAACAAGATGATATCTTGCTTACGTTTTGTAATTTTGTACTTGCAGCGGGTGAAATCAAGAGAAAACGCAAAGAAGCTGAAGTGACACCAGTCAAACGAAGGAAATCACATAAAGTAACATTTACAACCACAACGACGTATGAATTCAACTTGGCATATAATGGAAGTGCAGTGCCTTTGGAACGTGGACCACCGATTGGGCTTGCATGGACACATGTGAGTAAAAAGATTGCACCCATTGTCATGGATGACTCGAAACAAACCAACAATGTAAATAAATTGGCACCTCATGAACGTATTATTTTGCTACAACGATTGAAACATTCGCATGAAGAAATTGCTTCGTTCACACAAGAAGCGTCTGAAGTAAGAGAATCAAGAAGGGAAACTAAAGTAGAATGGTTAAGAGAAAGAAGGCAAAAAAGCTCGTAAATATTATATTCAAAAGCTTCTTAGAACTGGAAGCGTTTGCCTGAGGATGCACGATAAAGACGATCGTGAAGAGCAGACGCATGTTCATGGTGGACTTTGGACACGTCAGGAATTAATATACGCTAAAACAACATTAGACAATCAAATTCAGATCATTCAAATCTATACTGTGGCTCCTGGTACTTGTTCTGCCCAACGAAGTGAATCAAATACAACATGAGCAGCTTGGGCAATATCACCACTAAACAAAAATAAGCTTGAAAACATAGACAAGAAACATCACGTCGTCGAGAGATCCAAGTAGCCTGCTACATGTGGCTTGAGATGGGCAAGAGCACCACGGAAATCAAGGATAACCCAAGATTTCATTTGAGCTGTTGGAGTTGGTGATACTGTCAAAGGTTCAAGCATGTAAGTCTCAACGTCAGGTGCATAATGCGTTAAAAGTTGTCCAGGGGCAACTTGGTTTTGTGTCGAATGATCAGCAACAACTCGTTGAGCATAAACAATGTCAATTTTCATGCCCAATCGTTTGTTCAATACATTGTCCAAAGCAGCTTCCGATACACCACCACGACGAAAAATCAAAAGTTGATTGTTTTCAGGTACTAATTTCGCCACAGTTGATTCAATACCAACTTGACAACACGACGAGCCAGAGTTATCAATAACATGCAAACCTCCATGGTATGATCCAAGATCATTAATAACATGTTGAGCTGTTGTTGGACTGACATGTCCAAATCGATTGGCACTCGGTGCAGCTACAGGTACCTACCATCACAATAATTAGCAATTCAATCTAACTAAGTACCTTGGCTTCTGTTAATAGAGATAAAGCAATTGGATGGTTAGGGATACGAATGCCCACAAAACCTGTGTTGGCAGACACTAGACAATCATTAAACAAACTTTCGCTACACCAAGCTACTCCAACCTTCTCTTGGTAATGCAGGCACAGCTGGTGCAATCAACGTCAACGGACCAGGCCAAAATGCTTTAGCTAATGTCTTAAACAACTTGGTTCCTTTCTCATCAAGCTCTACAAGTTTCAATGCTGCATCCACCGTAGGTACGTGAACAATGAGTGGATCAGTAAGAGGTCGACCCTTGGCTTCAAAAATTGACAATAAAGCTTTGGCGTCAAAGGCATTGGCTCCAAGGCCATAGACAGTCTCTGTAGGAAAGGATACCAATCGACCAGCACGAAGCTCTTGACCAGCACGTGCAAGGCCATCAATTGTAGGAGATAGTAGCATTCTTCGTACGCACGGAACTTTCACCATTGAAATTACATTGAAATTGATGGGAGAGACATCATGCGTTTTGATTGGTAGAAAAGTTGTGGCTAGAGCCAATCGTAGGTGTTGGTCATGACGATCTTGAGTGTTGATAAGCATGAGAATATAAATGTGGTCAAGAAGATGAAAATGGAAGAAGACATGTATCTATGCAAATGGCGTCGATATGCTTCACGAGTATTACATTTTTGTAGCATTCTTGTCCTATTATCTACTAGTCCTTCTTGGAAGAACGTGGCGTTGGTGGGTTGTAGGACGAATCCTTTTGCCAGTCAGGTACAACTACTTTCGACTTGTCTTCATTTTCATCATCAATTTCAAAATCGTCATCTACAGTAGAGTATTTTAAGTGATTGAATGATAGATAGAAAGATTACCTTCCCAGTATTCAGCGTTATCGTTCTTGGCAGGTGCAGTAGCTTCTTCCACAGCATTGATAAGAGCATCAGTTTCGATAGCTTGATTATTGTTAGCCTTCTTCATCAACCATTCAGCAATTTCTTGTTGTTGTGGTGTTAAAGTAGATTGCTCTTCATCATCTTCATCGTCATCTTCATCAGCTACACTGCTAATAGCATCAATAGGTTGCAATGGATCTTCAGGTTCTTCGCCAATGTAATCGGTACGAATAACCTTGACATCATCATGAAGAGAAGCCTTGAATTCATCCCAATCAAACTTTTCTTCTTCAGGTTGAGCAGGTTCTGCAGCAAGTACTGATTGCTTAATCGTATAACTTCGTATAACGTATGCTATACGAAGTTATTACGTTGTAGTTCGTTGAATATGTCGCAGTCTCATGGCTGAGGTAACGCAAT